>JACEFZ010023092.1:0-93318 GCA_014155875.1 Cepaea nemoralis | reverse complement strand
AAAAAAAAACCCCCCGGGGGGGGGTTTTTTTTAAAAATAAAGAAGAAAACTGACTTGGGGAGAAAAACTTTGGGTTGGACAAATTTCAAGATCGAAGGGAATAGACCAAGGGGAAGACAAAGAAGTAAATTCCTAGATGGCTTGGCCACGTGGAATGGTCGAGACAGGAACACAGAGCTGATCCACGACTCTGGTGATCGATAGATGGAAAAACTGACCCCCCCCGCTTATCGGCATGGCACATGATGAATGATGGATGGAGAGAAGACAACAATCACGGAGATGTATTGGGTGCTCCGAGTATTACGAGATCATTCATCATAAACATAAGGAAAAAAAACATGAAATGTATGGGGCAAATATACTGTTCAAAGAGAAAAAAAACAAAAACCAACATTATCGCAGTTTCAAGAAAACTTGTACCAACATTTTTAATTTACGGATTAATGTTTAATCCTGGTGTGAAAAAAATTCCGACTTTAACAATAAAACGATGTTCATTAAATTTGGTTTGGGCTATTAGTCTTTTCGACTGAGGTCTCCGTTTCAGTGGCTGTATGGCCCCCTATTCTCTATCAGAGAACGACATTCCCTTTACATAGATGCGATTTGCTGTTGGATTGTTGAGTGGGATGGCTCCAGCTCTCCGGAGTTCCGTACTTCCGTACTCAATTCTCTACAGCCTATTGTAGGCCCGCATGAGGTAGCACATGATGGAATAATAATAATAGTAATACAGACAGGCAGGCAGACAGACAGACAGACAGACAGACAGACAGACAGACAGAAGCAGACAGACATAAAAAAAGAAAACATAAAAACAAAAACTAAAAAAAAAAGAAAGAAAAAAGAAAAAGAAAGAAAGAAAAATAAAGAAAGAAAAAAGAAAAGAAAGAAGAAAGAAAAAAAAGAAAAAAGAAAGAAAAAAAGAAAAAGAAAATGAAAAAAAAAAAGGGGAAAAAAAAAAGAAAGACATAAAGCCCGAAAGACCAAAAAACAATAAAGAAAAAGAATTTAACAAAGAGAAGAGACGGAACACAGAAAAACCCCAAACATACAGCCTAGCCACAATCACAAAAAGATAGGACAACGAACCAAACAATTCCATCATTAAACAAGAACATTTTAAAAAATATGTTTTGTAAGAAGAGATTCACACACAAACAATATCCCAAACAGACAGACACACACACACAAACAATATCCCAAACAGACAGACACACACACACAAACAATATCCCAAACAGACAGACACACACACACAAAAAATTTCCCAAAACCAGACAGACAGACACACACAGCACAAACAATATCCCAAACAGCCAGACAGGGCAGGCAGGCAGACAGACACACAGACATAAACAATATCCCAAACAGACAGACAGACACACACACACACACAAACAATATCCCAAACAGACAGACAGACACACACACACAAACAATATCCCAAACAGACAGACAGACACACACACACAAACAATATCCCAAACAGACAGACAGGCAGGCAGGCAGACAGACACACAGACATAAACAATATCCCAAACAGACAGACACACACACACACAAACAATATCCCAAACAGACAGACAGACACACACACACACAAACAATATCCCAAACAGACAGACAGACACACACACATAAACAATATCCCAAACAGACAGACAGACACACACACATAAACAATATCCCAAACAGACAGACAGACACACAGACATAAACAATATCCCAACCGACAGACAGACACACACAACACACAAACAACTATCCCAAACAGACAGACAGACACACAGACATAAACAATATCCCAAACAGACAGACAGACACACACACACACACAAACAATATCCCAAACAGACAGACAGACACACAGACATAAACAATATCCCAAACAGACAGACAGACACACACACACACAAACAATATCCCAAACAGACAGACAGACACACAGACATAAACAATATCCCAAACAGACAGACAGACACACACACACACAAACAATATCCCAAACAGACAGACAGACACACAGACATAAACAATATCCCAAACAGACAGACAGACACACACACACAAACAATATCCCAAACAGACAGACAGACACACATAAACAATATCCCAAACAGACAGACAGACACACACACATAAACAATATCCCAAACAGACAGACAGACACACACACACAAACAATATCCCAAACAGACAGACAGACACACACACACATAAACAATATCCCAAACAGACAGACAGACACACACACATAAACAATATCCCAAACAGACAGACAGACACACACACATAAAACAATATCCCAAACAGACAGACAGACACACACACACAAACAATATCCCAAACAGACAGACAGACACACACACACAACAATATCCCAAACAGACAGACAGACACACAACCATAAACAATATCCCAAACAGACAGACAGACACACACACATAAACAATATCCCAAACAGACAGACAGACACACACACATAAACAATATCCCAAACAGACAGACAGACACACATAAACAATATCCCAAACAGACAGACAGACACACACACACAAACAATATCCCAAACAGACAGACAGACACACAGACATAAACAATATCCCAAACAGACAGACAGACAACACACATAAACAATATCCCAAACAGACAGACAGACACACACACATAAACAATATCCCAAACAGACAGACAGACACACACACATAAACAATATCCCAAACAGACAGACAGACACACACACACAAACAATATCCCAAACAGACAGACAGACACACACACATAAACAATATCCCAAACAGACAGACAGACACACACACATAAACAATATCCCAAACAGACAGACAGACACACAGACATAAACAATATCCCAAACAGACAGACAGACACACACACACAAACAATATCCCAAACAGACAGACAGACACACAGACATAAACAATATCCCAAACAGACAGACAGACACACACACATAAACAATATCCCAAACAGACAGACAGACACACACACATAAACAATATCCCAAACAGACAGACAGACACACAGACATAAACAATATCCCAAACAGACAGACAGACACACAGACATAAACAATATCCCAAACAGACAGACAGACACACACACACAAACAATATCCCAAACAGACAGACAGACACACACACACAAACAATATCCCAAACAGACAGACAGACACACAGACATAAACAATATCCCAAACAGACAGACAGACACACAGACATAAACAATATCCCAAACAGACAGACAGACACACAGACATAAACAATATCCCAAACAGACAGACAGACACACAGACATAAACAATATCCCAAACAGACAGACAGACACACACAAACAATATCCCAAACAGACAGACAGACACACACATAAACAATATCCCAAACAGACAGACAGACACACACACATAAACAATATCCCAAACAGACAGACAGACACAACACCCACAAAACATATCCCAAACAGACAGACAGACACACATAAACAATATCCCAAACAGACAGACAGACACACAGACATAAACAATATCCCAAACAGACAGACAGACACACAGACATAAACAATATCCCAAACAGACAGACACACAGACATAAACAATATCCCAAACAGACAGACAGACACACACACATAAACAATATCCCAAACAGACAGACAGACACACACACACAAACAATATCCCAAACAGACAGACAGACACACAGACACAAACAATATCCCAAACAGACAGACAGACACACACACACACATAAACAATATCCCAAACAGACAGACAGACACACACACACAAACAATATCCCAAACAGACAGACAGACACACACACACAAACATTACCCTGCAATTCAGTCTTATCTTTCTGAATCTTAATTGCCTGATTAATGTCATCTGTAAGAGAAGTAATGTAAGCAAATTAATGTCATCTGTAACAGAAGTAATGTAAGCAAATAATTGTCATCTGTAAGAGAAGTAATGTAAGAAATTTAATGTAATCTGTAACAGAGGTAATGTAATATGTAAGTGAAGTAATGTAAGCATATTAATGTCATCTGTAGGAGAAGTAATGTAAGCAAATTAATGTCATCTGTAACAGAAGTAATGTAATATGTACGAGAAGTAATTTAAGCAAATTAATGTCATCTGTAAGAGAAGTAATGTAAGCAAATTAATGTCATCTGTAACAGAAGTAATGCAATATGTAAGAGAAGTAATGTAAGCAAATTAATGTCAGCTGTAAGAGAAGTAGTGTAAGCAAATTAATGTCATCTGTAATAGAAGTAATGTAAGCAAATTAATGTCATCTGTAAAAAAGTAATGCAATATTGTCAGAGTCCAATGTAGTGCCAGCAGAGATGCAGGGACATCGTTACGCCCGCCAGGCGAATAGTTCCTAGCGGGGATGCCGTAACATTGTTACGCCCGCCAGGCGAGTATTAGTTACCTGCCTGCGAGGTTGCCGGCTGACAGACAGCCAGCGGTCAGGCAAGGACAAAGCAGGACGCACGCAGGCCTCGTGAAGCCACTTCAGGTGAGCAGGCGCGTTGCGAGAAATAGCCAGACAGCTCTGGGACGTGGACTCGACTGGACGTATGATGGGAGAAAGGCTTGTGTGTTTCTGTGGCCCGAAAGTCGAGCGCTTGTACATCTTGTGAGACTGATTGTAAGCTGTGGGTTGCTTGTAAGTGTATTGTTATAAGTTATGTATTGTGATGATCATCTCTAGATCGTGATCTGTAAATAAATCCATCGAAACTTCGTATCGTTGAGTCTCAAGTCAAATCACGTTGTATTTGTACTGTCTCACATGTGTTAGGTTAACGAGCCAGGTTTAAGACCCTGACAAATATGTAAGACAAGTAATGTGAGCAGATTAATGTCATCAGTAAGAGAAGTAATGTAAGCAAATTAATGTCACCTGTAAGGGAAGTAATGTAATTTGTGAGTGAAGTAATGTAAACAAATCTATGTCACCTGTAAGATAAGTTCTGTAAACAAACTAATGTTATCTCTAAGAAAAAATAATGTAATCTGTAAGAGAAGTTATGCCATCAGTTGGAGAAGTAATGTCATCTCTAAGAGAAGTAATGTCATCTCTAAGAGAAGTAATGTCATCTGTAAGAGAAGTTATGTCATCTCTAAGAGAAGTAATGTCATCTTTTTTTTGCATATCCTTTTTTTTACAGGACATTGCTGTCAACACCAGCATCTTTCAGCTGTATGTTGATTTCTTGGCAAGATTACGCTCAGTAGTGTGCCATTGCTTTCTGAGCGACCGGCTCACATACCCCGTAAGTTACCGATGCGATTCGAACCACTGCTGATTCTCACCGGCATCACGTTACCTACGAGAGTATACGAGATTACGGAGTAAAGTCATAACCTCTAAGCCACGAAGTCGGCATGTCATCTCTAAGAGAAGTAAAATGCAAATGACCATATCACGTGCCATGTAACGTAGTGGAATTCGGCAGCCCCCTGTGCGACTGAGCAGCCATCTATAGGAACACACTGCTCGCCTCCATAGCATGAGGAAGGGACTAGAAAAGGTTCCCTAAACATTATCTGCTCCATCATCTCCTAACCAGCTAGCCGCGGTTGGTGGGCACCCTACAGTGCGGTCGACATAAAAAGTAAAAACAGGTAAAGTTAAAAGAACAAACCATATTCCCTTGATAACTGGAATATGAAATTTACGCACCCTACTTGATAGAGACGGCGGGTCGGGCCCAGAGAGACGAACAAGCACTGATTAGGAGAGAGCTGGGCAAGTACAAAATCGACACTACAGCCTTGAGCGAGACGCCACTTGCAGAAGAAGGCCAAATCTGTGAAGTAGGTGTCGGCTACACATTCTTCTTGAGTGGAAGGAAAAGCGATCAAAGACGCCAGTCCGGTGTGGGATTTGCCATGGTTGGCAAACTAGCTGGATTTCCGAAGGCTATGAACGACAGGCTTATGACCATTAAGTTGTCCCTGGTGAATGGAAGGAAGCATGCAACCATCGTGTCTACGCACCAACCATGACCAATGATGATAACGTCAAGAACAAGTTCAATGAGGACCAGCACAGTATATTAACATATATTCCCAAAGGAGTCGAACTTATACTCCTTGGGGATTTCAATGCCAGAGTAGGCACGGACACCACCTCTGAGAGTGGCATTATTGGAAAGCACAGATTCGGAAATTGTAACAGAAATTGACTCCTCCTCCATCAGACCTGTGCCGAACACGATCTCCTGATCATCAACACAATTTTCCGTCTTTCCACGAGAAATAGGACATGATGGGTGCACCCTCGCTCGAAACACTGGCACCTCATTGACTATGTCATCTTAAGAGGGAGTGACAGACAAGACATTCGGGTGACAAAATCCATGGTCGGTGCCGAATGTTGGACAGACCATCGTCTCATTATCTCGAAAATAAACATACACATCAAACCACCACGGCGTCATCAAGAAGTAAAATGCAAAACACCGTCAATTGTCACCCGCCTAAAGCAAATAAAATGCAGCTGTCGTTTGAAAATATGCTGGAAGACAGCCTCAAGTCCAATGCTGCAGTTAAACAGAATGCGGAAACAGAGTGGAGAGCCCTAAAGGGGATAATTTTGAACACTGCTATGGAAATCCTGGGTCCAGCCCCCCCCCCCCCCCCTTCCCAAAAGAAAGCATAAAGACTGGCTTGATTAAAATTCCGAAGACATCAACCAATTGCTGGCCGAGAAACAACTTCTCCTCAAAGCACATTTGAATGACCCGAAGTCAACATAATAAAAGATGCCTTCAATAACATTCGGAGAGTAGTGCAGCAGAAACTTCAGCACATGTGGGACTCCTGGCTGAGCAACAAAGCTGGTGAAATTCAAGGCTTTACTGACAGACATGATATGAAAAACTTCTACGACTCACTGAAAGCGGTCTACGGTCCTCCATCACCAGGCATAGTTTCCTTCCTCGGTGCAGATGGGGGAACATTGGTTACCGATAAGAAAGAAATCCTTCACCGCTGGGCAGGGCAAATCAACAACATCTTAAATGCAACTTCCTTCTTCGATGATAAAACCATCAAATGCCTTTCTCAAGTTCTCACTAATGATACACTTGATGACCTGCCATCCATAGTGGAAGTAAACAAAGCCATCCAACAACTTTCCAGCGGTAAGGCCCGCATGAGGTAGCACATGATCACATAATAATAATAGAAAGAAAGAAAGAAAGAAAGAAAAGAAAGAAAGAAAGAAAGAAAGAAAGAAAGAAAGAAAGAAAGAAAGAAAGAAAGAAAGTGAAAACCCCCAAAAATTCGACTGGCAAATGTAGACAATCAAAGAAAGAAGGAATATGGAAAAGAAAACAAACAACAGAGATCAATTAAACAAGGAAATTTTTTTTTTTAATGTGTTTTGTAAGAAGAGATTATACATATAACCAATATCCCAAACAGACAGATAGACAGACACACACATTACCCTGCAATGCAGTCTTATCTTTCTGGATCTGAATAGCCTGATTAATGTTATCTGTAAGAGAAGTAAAGTAAGCAAATTAATGACACCTGTAACAGAAGTAATGTAATATGTAAGAGAAGTAAAGTAAGCAAATTAATGACACCTGTAACAGAAGTAATGTAATATGTAAGAGAAGTAAAGTAAGCAAATTAATGACACCTGTAACAGAAGTAATGTAATATGTAAGAGAAGTAAAGTAAGCAAATTAATGACACCTGTAACAGAAGTAATGTAATATGTAAGAGAAGTAAAGTAAGCACATTAATGACACCTGTAACAGAAGTAATGTAATATGTAAGAGAAGTGGTGTAAGCGAATTAATGTCATCTGTAACAGAAGTAATGGAATATGTAAGAGAAGTAATGTAAGCAAATTAATACCAGCTGTGAGTGAAGTAATGTAAGCAAATTAATGTCAGCTGAAACAGAAGTAATGTAATATGTAACAGAAGTAGTGTAAGCAAATTAACGTCATCTGTAACAGATGTAATGTAATATGTAAGAGAAGTAATGTAAGCAAATTAATGTTATCTGTAACAGAAGTAATGTAATATGTAAGAGAAGTAATGTAAATAAGTTAATGTCATCTGTAAGGGAAGTAATGTAAGCAAATTAATGTCACCTGTAACAGAAGTAATGTAATATGTAAGAGAAGTAATACAAGCAAATTAATGTCATCTGTAAGGAAAGTAATGTAATATTAAGAGAAGTAATGTAAGCAAATTAATGGCATATGTAACAGAAGTAATATAATATTTAAGACAAGTAATGTAAACAAATTGATGTCATCTGTAAGGGAAGTAATGTAATATGTAAGAGAAGTAATGTACGTAAATTAATGTCTTCTGTGAGGGAAGTAATGTAATATGTAATAGACGTAATGTAAGCAAACTAATGTCATTTGTAAGGAAAGTAATGTAATATGTAAGAGATGTAATGTGAGCAAATTATTGTCATCTGTATGGGAAGTAATATAATATGTAAGAGAAGTAATGTAAGCAAATTAATGTCATCTGTAACTAAAGTAATGTAATATGTAAGAGCAGTAATGTAAGCAAGTTAATGTCATATGTAATGAAAGTAATGTAATATGTAAGAGAAGTAATGTAAGAAAATTAATGTCAGCTGTAAGGGAAATAATGTAATTTGTGAGTGAAGTAATGTAAACAAATCAATGTCACCTGAAAGAGAAGTTCTTTAAACAAACTAATGTTATCTCTAAGAAAAATAATATAATATCTAAGAGAAGTTATGCCATCCGTAGGAGAAGTAATATCATCTCTAAGAGAAGTTATGCCATCCGTAGGAGAAGTAATGTCATCTCTAAGAGAAGTAATATCATCTCTAAGAGAAGTAATGTCATCTGTAAAGAAGAAATGTCATCTCTAAGAGAAGTGATGTCATCTCTAAGAGAAGTAATGTCATGTATAAGAGAAGTAATGTCATCTCTAAGAGAAGACATGTCATGTCTCAGAGAAGTAATGTCATCTCTAAGAGAAGTGATGTCATCTCTAAGAGAAGTAATGCCATCTCTAAGAGAAGTGATGTCATCTCTAAGAGAAGTAATGTCATCTCTAAGAGAAGTAATGTCATCTCTAAGAGAAGTAATGTCATGTGTAAGAGAAGTAATGTCATCTCTAAGAGAAGTTATGTCATCTCTAAGAGAAGTAATGTCATCTCTAGAAGAAGTGATGTCATCTCTAAGAAAAGTAATGTCATCTCTAAGAGAAGTGATGTCATCTCTAAGAGAAGTAATGTCATCTCTAAGAGAAGTAAAAAACAAAAGACCATATCACGTGCCATGTAACGTAGTGGGATTTGGCAGCCCCCTCAGCGACTGAGCAGCCCTCTATAGGAAAACACTGCTCGCCTCCATAGCATGAGGAAGGGACTAAAAAAAGTGCCCTAAACATTATCTTCTCCATCATCTCCTAACCAGCTAGCCGCGGTTGGTGGGCACCCTACAGTGCGGTCGACATAAAAAGTGAAAACAGGTAAAGTTAAAAGAGCAAACCATATTCCCTTGACAATCGGAGCTTGGAATGTACGCTCCCTACTTGATAGAGACGGCGCATCGAGCCCAGAGAGACGAACAGCACTGATTGGGAGAGAGCTGGGCAAGTACAAAATCAACATTACAGCCTTGAGCGAGACACGACTTGCAGAAGAAGGCCAAATCTATGGAGTAGATGACGGCTATACATTCTTCTTGAGTGGAAGGAAAAGCGAGGAATTACGCCAGTCCGGTGTGGGATTTGCCATGGTTGGCAAACTAGCTGGATTTCCGAAGGCTATAAACGACAGGCTTATGACCATTAAGTTGTCCCTGCTGAATGGAAGGAAGCATGCAACCATCGTGTCTACGCACCAACCATGACCAATGATGATAACGTCAAGAACAAGTTCTGTGAGGACCAGCACAGTATATTAACATATGTTCCCAAAGGAGTCAAACTTATACTCCTTAGGGATTTCAATGCCAGAGTAGGCACGGATACCACCTCTGGGAGTGGCATTATTGGAAAGCACGGATTCGGAAATTGTAACAGCAATGGACTACTTCTCCGTCAGACCTGTGCCGAACACGATCTCCTGATCACCAACACAATTTTCCGTCTTTCAACGAGAAATAGGACATCATGGATGCACCCTCGATCGAAACACTGGCACCTCATTGATTATGTCACCGTCAGACAATACATTCGGGTGACAAAATCCATGTGTTGTGCCGAATGTTGGACATACTATCGTCTCATTATCTCGAAAATAAACATACACATCAAACCACCACGGCGTCGTCAAGAAGTAAAATGCAAAGAAAAAAACATGGCACCCGCCTAAACAGCAAGAAAATGCAGCTGTCGTTTGAAAATATGCTGGAAGACCGCCTCAAATCTAATGCTTCAGCTAAACAGGATGCGGAAACACAGTGGAGAGCCCTAAAGGGGATAATTTTCAACACTGCTATGGAAATCCTGGGTCCAGCCGCTTCCCCCCCCCCCCCAAAATAAAACATAAAGACTGGCTTGATTAAAATTTCGAAGACATCAACCAATTGCTGGCCAAAACACATCTTCTCCTCAAAGCACATTTGAATGACCCAAAGTCAACATAATAAAAGATGCCTTTAATAACATTCGGAGAGTAGTGCAGCAGAAACTTCGGCACATGCGGGACTCCAGGCTGAGCAACAAAACTGATGAAATTCAAGACTTTGCTGACAGACATGATATAAAAAAAAACTTCTACGACTCACTGAAAGCGGTCTATGGTCCTCCATCACGAGGCATAGTTCCCCTCCTCAATGCAGATGGGGGAACATTGGTTATCGATAAAAAATAAATCCTTCAACACTGGGCAGAGCAATTCAGCAACATCTTAAAAGCAACTTCCTTCTTCGATGATGAAACCATCAAACTGCCTTCCTCAAGTCCCCAGTAATGATACACTTGATGACCTGCCGACCATAGTGGAAGTAAACAAAGCCATCTAACAACTTTCCAGCTGTAAGTCGCCATGTCCTGCCTCCATCTCAACAGAGATATACAAGGCAGGTTGGCTGGTCCTAATAAAGCAACTTCACCAAATCTTTCCAAACATATGGGTGAACGAGACCATGCCACAAGATTCCAAGGATGCGTCAATAGTCCACCTTTACAAACGTAAAGGAAACCGCCAATCCCGTGACAACTATCGAGGCATCTCCTTGCTGTCAATTGCAGGGAAGATACTCGCCAGAATTCTTCTCAATCGCCTCACAGCCCATCTCGATCACGGTTTTCTTCCTGAGAGTCAATGTGGTTTCAGAAAAGAACGAGGAACTGTTGACATGATTTTCGCTACAAGAGAAATGTCAAGAACAGAACTCTGAAATGTTCTCCACTTTCATTGACCTTACCAAGGCCTTTGATACAGTCAGCAGCGAAACACTGTGGAAGATTATGGCGAAATATGGCTGTCCACAAAAGTTTGTCCAAATAGTGCGGCTTATTTCATGATGGTATGCATGCAAGAGTGCAGGAAAATAGTGAACTGTTTGAGCCCTTTCCTTGTCACCAATGGAGTGAAGCAAGAATGTGTCCTGGCACCAACACTGTTCAGCCTCATGTTTTCAGCTATTCTGACGAATGCCTTCAAGAACAACGACATTGGAATAGACATCAACTACCGCATGGATGGAAAGTTGTTCAATCTCAGAAGGCTGAAATCTAAAACCACAACTAACAGCGACACCATCAGAGAGCTCCTGTTTGCTGATGATTGCTCTCTATATGCCAACTCAGGGGCAGACATGCAACACAATGTTTCAGCTTTCTCATATGCCTGTGCCAACTTTGGACTCAATGTTAACTTGGAGAAGACTTTAATTATGTACCAGCCAGCTCCAGGGAATAATCACACTGTGCCTAATATCAAAGTGAATGGTCATAGGCTAAGTGTTGTGGACAAATTCACCTATCTTGGCAGCAGTGTGTCACAAGCTGCCACAATTAATGACGAAGTGAATGCAAGAATCTCCAAGGCCAGTGCGGCCTTTGGCAGACTGTACAAGAATGTATGGGACAGAACTGGAATAAGCCTGCAAACAAAGCTAAAAGTCTACAAAGCAGTTGTATTATCTACACTGCTATATGCTTGTGAAACCTGGACTGTTTATCAGCGACACGCTAGGAAAATAAACCACTTCCACACAGTCTGCCTAGGAAGCTATTGAAGATTAAATGGCAAGACAAGATCCCAGACACTGAAGTCCTAGAAAGAGCGTCCATACCCAGTATCCACACTCTACTAATGAAGAATCAGATTCGCTGGGCTGGTCATTTAACTCGCATGCCAGATCACAGGCTCCCTAAACAAATTTTTTACGGCCAGCTGCGTTGTGGTAAACGCTCCCAAGGCGGCCAGAGGAAACGCTTTAAAGACACTGAAAGTCTCACTGAATGCTTTTGGAATTCACCCTGACACCTGGAAGACTGCTGCCAAAGATCGTAATTCATGGCGTACATCATTACGCAAGGGTGAGGCAACAAGGACTGCAAGAGCTGTGAAGAAAAGACAGGACAGAAAAACAACTGCAGAAGATCCTCCTCCAGAAACGTCAAGCATTCTTTGTCCACATTGTCAAAGAACACTGCGAGCCAAAATAGGCCTTATCAGCCATCTTAGAACTCACGGCTCCATACTTTCAACCCCATTGGATGAAATGAATGGTCATCATCATTCTTGGTTGACAAACAACAGGAGAAAGGCAGGTTTGTAGTTACTGTGTTAGCAAGGTGCCCTCTAAAACAGATTTGGACGGTAGGCTAGGATTGTTGCCCTGATCAGTCAAGCAAGTAAAATTCTACTAAAAATCATAATGGGAAGACTTGTTAAGAAATTGAAAGAAGAAATTAATGTGGTTCAAGCTGGATTTAGGCATGGAAGGGGGACAAGTAATCATACACTCACCAAGCGTTTAATAACAGAGAAATGCGGAGAATTTAATGTAAACCTATTCTCATGTTTTGTGGAATATTCAAAGGCATTTGACTGTGTACAGCATCAGAAACTTTGGGAAATCGTGAGGAATAGTAGCCTTTCCATAATATGTAATATAACTCATAAAAATGCTCTATCTAGACCAACAAGCAACGGTTAGAATAGATGGCGAGATATCAGAGTGGTTTGACATCAAGCAAGGAGTCCGTCCTTCAGGGCTGTGTTTTTGTTTAACCTGTATTTGTTTAACCTGTATTTGTTTAACCTGTACACCGAAAATATAATGAGAAATGTCAGAGATGGTATAACCAGGGAGCAATATGATGCCATAAATATCGGTGGTCATGACATACCAGAGATTCAATATGGCAATAATACAGTATAGCTATCCACAACACAGAAAGGTATAGAAAACTTTATAACCTCCACTCAATTGAATAGTGAAAATAAACAACTAATATCTTAACATAGCAAAAACAAAGATTATCCAAACAGATAAAAATAATATGGAAAAAGAAATATATGTTCATGAGGGAAAACTGTAGGTGGTGAAAAATTTCGAATAACTTGGGTTATTGATTACCAACAATGGTGAAACAAGGAAATAAATTAAAAGACGAAGAATATCTGTTGCACTTCAAAGACCAAAACAACTGAATAAATTATGGAATGGGACAGACAGAACTACAAAAATTAGATTTTTAAGAGCATGCATCTTTCCCATTGCAACATACGCCTGTGAGACCTGGACACTTACTAAACAAGCTGAACAGCGCATACATGCTTTTGAATATAAATGTTATAGGCAAGTTCTAAGAATATCTTGGGTAAAGAATAGAATAAATGCATCCATACTTCAATAGCTGAATATTTAAGAGAGTTGGCTATTAAAGATGATAAAACAAAGAAAATTGAAACATGTTGGTCACTTGAAACATCATGAAAGTTTGGAGACAGAAACTAAGGAGGGGTATATGCCTGGGAAGAGAGGAAGAGGAAGGCCAAAGAGAAGATGGGTGCAGGATGTGGCGGATGATCTCCAGATGGGTGTATCGGAGGTGGGACATCTTGCATATGATCGAGAGATTTTCCGGAAGGACGCGGGACATTTTACTTCTGACCGAGAAATTTTCCGGAAGGTTGTTAAGGAAGCGAGGTTCTGCAAAGGACATGCCACTGAATGAATGAATGACCTTGTAACTGTAGACGGTATTACATGCCAACAAGATGAAGAATCTTGCAGATATACAAATTGATGGGAAAGACCTCAGACTTGTAAACAACATATATTGGAAATAACAAGCTGCCATAAAGATTGATAATGAAATAGGTCAATATCAGCATATTAAGAGAGGTGGGCGACAGAGATATGCAATGTCTCCAGATCTTTTTTTTTCGGTACTTTGCTGTTAATCCATCCCAAAACAAAAAAAACATCCCTTACAGGGCCTCATTTACATCGGTCCAGCAATCACTTCTGGTTAAATGTTTGGTGGACAGCTGGAACGATCGATGGATGTTTTGTTACTTTTTGGTTACTTTGTTTGGTTACTTTTTTCAGTACTCCGACGACACTGAGAGCTCTATGGACCCAAAACCTAATATAACATCCATCGATCGGTCCAGCAGTCCACCGAACATGTGGAGTGAATTAACAGCAAAGTACTCTTTTTTCCCCGAACAGCGAAAATGTTTTCAGAAATATAGAAGAAATGAAAGGAATCGCCATTGGGGGATGTAACATCAATAACATTAGATGTGCGGTTGAAACAATATTGATTGCAGACAATGAGCAGGATCTGCAACATTTAGTAGATGCGGTTGTTGCACACGGTGAACAACTAGGGTTAGAATTGAATAGTAAGATGGCTCAGATTATGGTCGTCACTAGGAAGAAGGAAATACCACAATGTAATATACAAGTAAATGGAAATATTCTTACACAAGTCAGTCGGTACAATTATCTCGGAAAAGACATAATATCTTATTGGAGATGCCTTGAAGAGATTAGAACAAGAATCGCCTTGGCGAAGGTAGCATTTTGCAAAATGGAAAACATACTGAACAATTTAAAAGTTGTCATTTGCAACGAGAAAAAGATGTTGAGGTGCTACATAGAATCTGTACTTTTGTATGGATGTGAAGCGTGGAAATGAGCGGACAAGCTGAAAAACATCTTGTGGTGGTGGAAATGTGGTTTCTGAGGAAAATGCAAAGAATACCATGGACAACAGAAACAACAATAAGCACGTCCTACAAGAAACAAATGAAAACCGTTAACTTATTGGAGATATTAGACATAGACAATAACAGTTTGTTTGTTAGTTTGTTTTTTGTTTTTTTTGTTGTTTTTTGTTGTTGTTGTTTGTTTGTTTTTTTTTGGGGGGGGGGGGGGGGGCGGCGGCGGGGGGAACACGTTATGAGAAGAAATAAATTGAAGAACTTGTTAACAACTGACAAGATTGAAGGGAAGAGAACAAGCAGATGGCAGAGAAGTAAATACCTGGATGGCTTTTGCCACGTGGTATGGTCGAGAAAAGAACACAGAGCTGATCCACGAGTCTGAGGATCGCAAGATGACGAAACATGACCGCCTACATTTATCCGCTCGGCACAAGATGATAATAATTAACTACTTTCTGTTAGTGTCGGATGTTAGGTGACTCTCACTAAACCCGACACCGTACATTGTGCCTACGGCTTTGGGCGGAGAAAAGTATTTGGGAATGTACAAGCCTGATCTTGGTCCCAGGAAATGCAACCTAAAGACTAAATGTTATGGCAGAGCAGACAAGGCCCTAAGCCTTGTTCGGCAACTGGTCTAGAATTGAAGCTCCGACAGGCGGACAGTTAGAGGATTGCTTTGCTGATCCGGCTGCTTCTGCAGTTGGTCTTGTTCCAGACGTATTCGTGTTACCTTTTCTCTAAAGTAAACATTCGAAGGCAGACCGAGAGAGGGATTATGTTGTATAGACAACACATAGTCCCTACATGTTAGCCCAAGCTTTGTGCTTTGGAGGGTATAACTCCATTCCTGGTCTTACCGTCATGGATTGTAGATACTGTGCCTTGTTTGAAGAACAATGCAACAAACTGTCGTCTGCCAAGACAGCAAGGTACCAGCGAGTGAGTAAAACAAATAAAGTAGTAAAGTAATTTAATGCAGATATGGGTGAAATAAGCAAGATACA
This sequence comes from Cepaea nemoralis, assembly GCA_014155875.1. Lineage (NCBI taxonomy): Eukaryota > Metazoa > Mollusca > Gastropoda > Stylommatophora > Helicidae > Cepaea > Cepaea nemoralis. The sequence goes on along the minus strand of JACEFZ010023092.1, from coordinate 77,121 downwards.
TGTGCTATATTAGTAAGCACTGATATAACAAAATCATAGTACAGAAAAAGGCATCAGGAGAAGACACAGAAGAGTGTGTGGAAGTGATAAGTGAAGCACGGTGTTTCCACTTTTTGAAATGTTTTTTACAGACCTACAGGTGTGGGCAATAGTACGCCGGCCTTCTTTATTTCCAAGAAGATTTCATGGTGCCATTGTTAGACAAAGGAATTTAAACACAAACTTCCCGACTCTGTGGAGACTCGAACGCATGGCCACAGTGTAGGACATGCTACTAACGTAGCAAACAGACACAATGTACGATAAGCAAAGCTGATTTCACGGTATATAAAGAATATTACAGAGGAATATGTTGTGTACAGTAAACATAGACACGGTTGATATTACAAAACAAACATATTAGTCAATGTTGATGTAACAGAGCATTTTAAAGCAGGGACGAGAATTAGATAGTAACATCCTTAGTAACAGGTAACTTTGAGAGTAACAAATTTACTTGCTAATTTGCTGTTGTCGGAGCTAACCAATGATTTGAACAGCGATTAGTAACAGGTAACTTTTTAGAGGAACAAACTTACTTGCTAATTTGCTTTTGTCGGAGCTAACCAATGATTTGAGCAGAGCTGCGTCGCTCAGGCAGCATGAAAGAAGCCAGATTCCCACCACCAAAGCGGGCAACATTGTCGACCTCCTCATGGTTCAAACAGAACCTTTTAAAGGCGCCAAATGAACAAGTTACAACAGAACTGTCTAAGAAGCAGTTATGAACGATGCAAACGAACATCTAACACGTCGATATGCGATATTCAACCGCAAATCGACACACACAAGTGGAGAATCCCGATTATATACTTTCTCAACACAATGGTTAATTATTATTATAATTATTACAGTAACAGAGCTAAGCGTTATCACATGGTGAGCTAAATCCCACTTAACAGGATTATCTTAGACCGCATATGAAGCCAAATTTGCCAAATCTGTGCAGCTTTTAACCGTGGAAGTATTATCCAACAAAACAATGTCCCTGAAAAAGGGACCCGACTGATGAACAACTGAGGAGAGAGCAGTATGATGCCAAATAATCAGATGCAATCTTAGGATACGATATTCCTAATCCCGGCTAATTCTCATTCATGATTCCTCTTTAGTACATTAAGTATCGGAAAAATCTCAAAAGGAACATAAACCATTTTATTCGTAAACCTAATCCAATCTGGGATTAACTTAGCAGAAATTTTTGTCTACGTCAAATATATTGTAAGTTTGCTTTGAAGCGTTGGATAGATAGGTTGTAAATATAATGTCAGTTCAATAAAACTGATACTTTTTTTAGTGCACGATTAATAGATTTCTTCGTTTTCTTACAGGGTGTCCATCAAGTCTGGGTTGAGTTTAAAACAAAACATACTTCTTCTTCTTCTTCTTCTTCTTCTTCTTCTTCTTCTTCTTCTTCTTCTTCTTCTTCTTCTTCTTCTTCTTCTTCTACACATATAACAACACATATAACAACACATATGAAAACTCATACAAGAACAGATACAACAACACATACAACAATACATACATATCACAGTAATGTTTGTGAAACAACATAGAATTCATGTTCTGAAAGCTGACATTCAGAATTTCTATACTAATTTTTTTTTTTTTTTTTTTTTTTTGGTCGTAATGGAATTCATGTTTCTTCCAACTTTTCTTGTGTACTTTAGTTTAACTATACAGAATTGACAACTGACTTATTTCGTTTGCAATTTTTGATCGATTAATAGAACCGACACAAGTTATTCTTCCACGTTATTTAATAACTAGTAACATTATAATAGTTTATACGGTTTTACAGTTACTACAGTGTGCTTGTGGTAAATGTGTAATAGTTATAGATATGTTTCTCTAGTTTACATTTTGACCAAGATTTTGCGGATACCTTGAATTGGTACTGCAAGTTGGGGCCATATATCATGTACTTTTCGACATATTTAGGTTACTTAATATATTTGATGTGGACAACAGTAAATAACAAATTAAGTGTTTACAAATCGTTTATCCGACAAGTATTCCGTGAAACGCCGAGCAGGCTGAAAATATTTTTTTTCTTTTAATCGTTATTACTTTGCACTTCTCCTCCTCCTCCCCCACCACTTCCCCTCCTCCTCCTCCTCCTCCTCCTCCTCCTCTTCCTTCTTCTTCTTCTTCTTCCTCCTCTTCTTCTGCTTTTTCCTTCCTCTTTTCTTTCCTACTACTACTACTACTACTACTACTACTACTACTACTACTACTACTACTACTACTACTACTACTACTACTACTACTACTACTACTACTGCTACTACTACTACTACTACTACAACTACCACTACCACCATCACTTCTTTTACTGATACCACCATAACCACCACTACTACTACAACAACTATTACAACTACTACTACTACTACCAATTCTACTGCTACTACCTCACCACTACCACAACTACCACTACCACTACTACTACTACTACTACTACTACTACTACTACTACTACTACTACTGCTGCTGCTGCTGCTGCTGCTTCTGCTATTACTACTAACACCACCTCCACTACTACTACTACTATCACTATCACGACCACAACCACCGCTACCACTACTACTAATACTGACTCTTCTTCTTCTTCTTCTTCTTCTTCTTCTTCTTCTTCTTCTTCTTCTTCTTCTTCTTCATCATCATCTTCTTCTTCTTTTAATTATTATTATTATTATTCTCATCCTCCCCCTTCTCCTAAAACAACTTCCCATGTTGCATTGTGTGAGTATTTTGTGATCTAATGATATAAATGAGGAGCGACAATTGTTATGATGTGTATATTATATGATGACCGTTGGGAAGTGTGTAACTGATGATGTCATTTCTGTGGTGTGTAGTTGAGCGTGTTATTTCTGTGGTGTGTAGTTGATGATAGTATTTTTGTGATGTGTAGTTAATTATGTCCTTTCTGTGGTGTGTAGTTGATGATGCCCTTTCTGTGGTGTGTAGTTGATGATGCCCTTTCTGTGGTGTTTAGTTGATGATGTCCTTTCTGTGGTGTGTAGTATATGATGACCGTTGTGTAGTGTGTAGCTGATGATGTCATTTGTGTATTGTGTAGCCGATTATGTCCTTGGTGTAGTGTGTAGTTGATGATGTCCTTCGCGTAGTGAGTAACTGACGATGTGCTTTATGTAGTGTGTAGTTGATTATGTCATTTGTCTGGTGTGTACTTTTTGATGTCATGTAACTGGTGTATAGTTGATGGTATCGTGTATGTGGTGTGTAGTTGATGATATAATTTGTCTAGTGTGTAGTTGATGCCCTTTATATTATGTGTAGTTGATTATGTTCTTTTTATAGTGTGTAGTTGATCTCCTCTGTGCAGTGTGTAGTTGATGATGTTGTTTTTATAGTGTGTAGATGATGATGTCCTTTTCGTAGTGTGTAGTTTATTATGTCCTTTATGTAGTGTGTAATTGATGATGTAATTTTTCTTGTGGGTAGTTGATGATGTCCTTTATGTAGAGTGTTGTGGATGGTAACTTTTATGTAGTTTATGATGTCATTTCTCTAGTATGTAGTTAATGATGTAAGTTGTCTAGTGTGTCGTTGATGGTGTCCTTTATGTAGTATGTAGTTGATGATGTCATGTGTCTAGTATGTATTTAATGACGTCCTTTATATAGTGTGTAGTTGGTGATGTCCTTTAAGTAGAGTGTAGTTTATGATGTCCTGTAGGTAGTGTGGTGTTGCTGATGTTATTTGTCTAGTGTGTAGTTAATGTTGTTCTTTATGTATTGTGTAGTTGATCATCATCATCATCATCATCATCTTCCTCTTTTGCCGTCAAGAGAAATAGCTGCGGCTCCGAGGCCCGGTTGGTGGTATTGGATAGTGCCATTCCATGTGATTGTTATATGTCTTTGATGTCATCAATCCGTTTTCTTATTGGGCATCGTCTTGCTCTCTTAGCCGATCTTATCTGACGTAGTGCCAGTACAGGTAGTTGATGGTCTTGCATTCCAACGAGATGGCCAAACCATGTAATCTTTAATATATGTGGCACCAGTGTGTTGATCTCAATGTGTTGAAATATGTGTAAATGACAGCATCGCCTTCTAAAGAATTCTCGAAGATCAAAATCTGTACTTCCGCCTCCATAACAGCCGTATTTTCTTGTCTGCATTTTCTGTCTAGTTGGATGCAAACTGAAAAGGACGTGCAGAAATCTGTTTGCACTTATACCCACTTCTCGCCAGGTTCTAAGTCCTCAAGTTAACACTCCTGTTGAAGAATGTCTTCGGTTTGACCCATCCACGTCTTTCCTCTTTTTAACCTGCTGCCCTTTACCTTCTTAATTTCACTATGCAATGGATGTTGTGTGTTTTCGTTGACTCTGAGGTAGGCACGTGCTCAGCAAATTTGTATTCTGTTCCCCGTGGTTAGAAAATCAATAAGGTAGCGTATGCTGTACTCTTGTACATCCAAGAATACTACGCATAGCTTCGTTCTGTATCCTTTTCATCCTTTCCATCTGCTTACGGCTGACAGTCAGGATCGCCATCGCATACTCAAAAATAGAAAGGCCCAGACCTTCGTAAAGAAGACATAAATGGCTCTGCTCACAGTTTGCCGCAGGTTTCAGCCGAATAGCAGCCAAGCCCCTCTTTGCCTTCGTTATCACCTGGTCTATGTGCTCATTTTAAGCAAGGCTTCGATCAAACCGTATCCCCAGGTAATTCATTGCCTGCGTTCTTTCCACTGTCTCTGAAAAGAGATTTACAGTTGGTCTTGGCGTATTGACAATATGGTTATCCGAAGAGAACCATGTCACTGCTGCCTTCGTTTGGTTTACCATTGCTCTCGATTTCCACACACCAAGTGCTTATGCGATTGAGTTCTGTTTGTAGTTCCATAACAATTCGATGTCTATTATTACTTACCCTGTCGATACACTAACACATCGTCGGCATCTGACAATGTCCTCCCCGGTCCTGTGATTTGCTCGCTGGTGATTTTCACAGTGTAGGCGTTGAAAAGCACCGGAGATAATGGTGATCCCTGTGGCAGGCTCGGATATATTGTTGTTGGTGCAGAAATCCAACTGCCAAATCTAACAACTACTTTCGGTTGGAAGAGTGCTGTGGTGAACCAATTAAGGAGGAATGGGCTTATCTTGAGTTCAAGATGCTGAAACATTTTTAAAAATCCAACGGTACTCTATTGTACGCACCCTTAAGATCAATCGCTACAGCAAATGTTTCAATACCTGAGTGGAAGCCTTCATAGACATCATGGGCAACATCTGCTGCGTTGATCCAGGTTTCTCTGTTTGGACGGTACCCTCCAAGGGTAGCTGGGGGGCGTGGGGGGGGGGGGGGGGGGGGACGACCTTGCCTCTCTAGACGGCTTGATATTTTCCTGGCAATTAAATTCTCCAGTAGCTTGCCTATTGTAGTTTGCATGGTTATTACCCGGTATCCTTGAATTTTTGTGTGGTCTTTGCCAGGTTTCGGCAACGGAATCAGATAGCTGTATAACCATTCCTCCTTGATGCGAGCATTCCCTATACTGTTGTCGTACATATCTGCTAGTTGTTCTACCTCGTTCTCGGTACACGTGCTCATGTCGTCATGCCTGATACCATCTGGCCCTGGTGCGCTGTTTTTTGCTCGTCATAAGCACAGCCCTGATCTCGTTCACTGTCGCTGTGTCTTCATCTGTAATGTTCTGGGCCTTACACCTGTCTGAGGTAATCGCCTTGGCAAAATTCCGTCCTCTCATGTCTTTCTGGATGCTCTGCTCTAGATAGTGTTCGAAAAAGGCTGTGCTATTATCCTTGTCGGACATCTGCCAGATAAGATCAGCACTTTGGAAGTCAGGAAAACTCTTATTCTTGGCTATCCCATTCATACTTTTATGCAGTAACCAGAACAATTTTAGTGACTTATTTGTGCTTATTCTTTGACACAACTCTGTTCATGTTTAACTTTTAACCACTTTAACAAGTTATTTTTTTTTTTTTAAATAGCTCACTTTGTATCCATCTCCCATCTTTCTTTCCAAGTGCACGATAAGACTAGGATGGGCAACTCTGTTTCTATTGGCGTTTTGTCATTTCCTTACAGCACCACGCTTATCCATCCTGGCCTTTTCAACCTCAAAATTCCACAAAGGTGGCTGCTCCCAGCTTTTTTTTTCCTGCCATGATTATTCCTGCGTTTGTCGCGCCTTATTTTACTCACCACATCTTGCCCTTACTGTCATACTTGAAAGTCTTGACCGTTGACTTGTGCTGCCTGGTTCTGCCTTTCTCCACCAATATGCTGCAAGGGTCGTGGTCGCTGCCATGGTACCCTGGGTCACCCCATCTACACACTGTGAGTGAAGGAACAACCAGCGCAAGGTCAATAACACTGTCCCCACCACCTGGACGACTTGCTGTCCTGGTGGCACAGCCACTGTTGTTGCAAACAAGGTCGATGATTTCAAGCGCAACCTCGAGCCACCCGTCCCCACCCCCCTACCCCACCCCCCACCCTGTGTGTTGGAAGAAATGTTGTCCCACGATCGGCCTTTAGCGTTGAAATTGCCACAGAAAATGACATTCCTCTCGTGACATAATATGTCACTCAAACACTGCCACCTCTGGGAATCCACACTCTAATTCAACACCAGTATCCAGAGGGGTCAGGTCAAAGAAGAATGGCTACACAGCTACTTGCTGCCGCTGCCAAAATCGAACAAAGACCATTCCAAGATAAGCGGCTACAGAATCATTACGATGCAAAATACTGTTGGCAAGCTACTGGAGAGAATTGTAGCACACAGACTTGCTTGGGACTTGGAACAGCTCGGCTGCTTCCCGCCCACACTTGGAGGATACAGACGCAACAAAGAGTCATGGCTGAATGCGGCGGTCTTTGCTCAAGATGTTTACGAAGGATTTCAGGTCAGAGAAGAGACATGTGCGGCCGCCATAGACTTAGAGGACGCATATAACAGAGTATCTTTCGAGCACTTGATGCAAAACCTCCTCAGACTGAAAGTGCACCCTCACCTTGTACGATGGATAGCTGCAGTTCTGCTCCAAAGGAAGGTGGTGCTAAGATGCGGGAGTTGGTCTTCTGAGCCGATAACGATATGTCCAGGATTGCCGCAGGGTTCACCACTGTTACCAGTACTATTCAACGTGTATACGGTGCCGATCACTGAACAACAGTTGGACGGGAGGGGTAGGACTCTGTCATTCGTTGACGACATCCTCGTGTATCGACAGGGTCGAGATAGACAGGCGGTTGCCAATGATATGCAGGGCGAACTAGATCGAATTTCCTCATGGTGTGCTGATGCCGATGCCCTTGTCAACCCTGCAAAGGCAACGGTTACATGGTTCTCACTAAACAACCATATTGTGAAAACAGACCTGCCGGCAGTAAGAATGGATGGGAGCATTTTGAGTAGAACCCAGTCAATGACATATCTTGGCGTGAGGCTTGATCGTAGCCTGTCCTTCAAGATCATGTCAATTATGTCATAACGAAGGCTCGAAAAGGTTTGTCAGCAATGAGAGTCATGGCGACTGTCAATATCGAGCAAAGGCTGCTAATACTTCTGTTCCAAGGACTTGTGCTTTCACGCATCGAGTATGCCCTAGCCGTCCTCACTGTCAGCCCTACACAGATTGGAAGACTTGAAAAGGTACAAAATGAAGCCATGCGCATCATTTTGGGCTGCACGAGAGACACCAGCTGTGTAGCAATGAGATACCTCCTTGACTTCCCGATAATGGAACACAGGATCAAGATCTGGAGAGCTCGTGCATACTTAAAAATAAGTGCAGATGAGCAGCACCCTCTGCATGACGCTATATTCAGAGAAAAGGGTGACAGGCTAAAGAGGGGCAAATCATGGATGGGTCGGGCGGAAGATGTCGTCAGACAGGTCTGCAGTCTTACCAGTATCAACCCCGGCAAGGAATGGGTGCCAGTGCCTCCAGCTTTTAAGTGCACTTTCTCCTGAATTATCACACTCGACAGACGGTGCAGATAGCAGAACCCTGCCGCTGCCAATGCAGAGGTTAATGCGCTCATCTATGAACACTCAGATAGCCCCGAAGTGCTCATCTATACAGATGGATCTGTTGTAAAGCAGCAGAGAAGTGCGTGGGCATTTACAGCCCGTTCAGCGGGCCGAACCGTTCAAGAATCCAGTGGTGCCCACTCTATGACTACGAGCAGCATGACGATGGAGGTGATGGCAGTTACACAGGCTTTCATATGGCTGGAATCACAGCATTATACCAACGTGTGTGTACTAAGTGATTCAATGAGCATGATTCAGAAGGTCGAAGCTGGATCTGTACGTAGACAGTGGTCTGAATCGCTGCGGAAGTCTGTTTGTAAAGTCACCTTCATCTTCGTCCCGGGACATGCGGGAGTCGAGGGAAATGAACGAGCTGACAAACTGGCTGGCTCTGCACCCCCTGTAGATTGCCAGCCCATGGATCGTGCCGATGTTATTAACGTCCTTAAAGATATGACGAGAACAGAGGACTTTGACGTCAGCGATTCCACATCGCTGTCCAGGATGAAAGACCTGGGAGTAAGAATCGGCACAGCCAGACGCGAGAGGTACATCGGGAAAACAAAGCGCCTCGTCAACCAACAGAGAACTGGCACTATTAGCCACCGGACGCTGATGCATATGCTGGGGGGAGGATCTGAGCACCTATGGACATGTCCGGAGTGCAATGAAGATACCCCAACTGATAACTGATAACTGATCCACACTCGCGTTACAGGCACAAACATTAACGAACACAAATGGTAGACCGGATTTAACTCTAAAAGAATGTATTTGTATCTCGTCACTGTCCCACCTGGACATGTCCACCTCTGAAGCCACTATACTGTCTCGAATAAGAATCGTCATTCGCATGTGTCGCCTGTTGTAGAAATATTTGAAGCCGACTATATGGAGTGAATTAACTCGTCTCCTGAAGCACTACAATATCGTTCCTGTATGCCAGGCTTTCAGAATGGGGCCTCGTTGATTTGAGCTGGCACAATTCCAATACAGAATACGCGTGTTCTTGAGGCCCAGACGTTCACATTTGAGCCTGGATCGTCTGGCTCTAGCTCGTCTGTCCGGTCGCTTACCCCGCCCCCGCCAACCCCGGCGACTCGGTAGTTTACCCTTTGTACAGGGCAAAAACGCTGGTCTGCCATGATGAAAAAACCAAAATACCACACAGAAACCCACTTGCTGATAAAGGCAATCAAGGATTTGATTCGCTCAGATGCACGAACTCCGTAGCACCCGCGAAAATTTTGAGAAGTATCTCCTGGTTTACATCCTAGGCACAGAAATTACACGCACGAGATGCAATTATCAATCTCCGACGTGAAAAAAGGAGCGGTTTAGAGATAATGATTGTCTAATGCCTCTGCGTGCGTGCGTGCGTGCGTGCGTGTGTGTGTGCGCACGCGTGTGTGTGCGTGTGTGTGCGCGCGCGTGTGTGTGTGTGTGTGTGTGTGTGTGTGTGTGTGTGTGTGTGTGTGTGTGTGTGTGTGTTTTTGATGCATACATTCTAGTTTCACTGATGGCATTTTGTGTTGATTCATTCATTCTAGTATAAATGATGACATTTTTAGTGATCCATTCATTCTAGTATCAATGATAACATTTTGTGGTGATCCATTCATTCTAGTATCAATGATGACATTTTTGGTGATCCATTCATTCTGGTATCAATGATAACATTTTGTGGTGAATCATTCATTCTAGTATCAATGGTTGAATTTTGTGGTGATCCATTCACACTAGTATCAATGATGACATTTTGTAGTGATCCATTCATTCTAGTATCAATTATAATATTTTGTGATGATACATTCATTCTAGTATCAATGATGACATTTTTGGTGATCCATTCATTCTAGTATCAATTATAACATTTTGTGGTGATCCATTCATTCTAGTATCAATGATGACATTTTGTGGTGAATCATTCATTCTAGTCTCAATGGTGACATTTTGTGGTGATCCATTCATTCTAGTATCAATTATAACATTTTGTGGTGATCCATTCACTCTAGTATCATTGATGACATTTTGTGGTGATCCATTCACTCTTGTATCAATTATAACATTTTGTGATGATACATTCATTCTAGTATCAATGATGGCATTTAGTGGCACAGACAACCAATGACAACCTTACTAGTCTGCACATTCAAAATTCCCGCCTAGTGGCCCAGTGGACAAGGTGTCTGCTGGCCCCATGACAGGTTGGCCTCGCAAGCCCCTGATGAACTGGGCCCCTTCAAACAAGAGACAATATTGCAGATATAAACAATACATTGCAGGTCAGACATGCAGAATTGATAAGAGCGCTCGTTCTTAAACATCCGGTGTGCTAATGCCTGGCTAGCGGGTTCAACCCCTACACTGGAAAGTAGGACTAAAATGTTGACTTGTCGCCCTTGACTTGGGGACGTAAATTACAAGTACCTCTGAAGTCGTAGTGGGTTCGCCTGATTGCGAGGGACACTGAAAATAGGGAAAGCTAATCCACATTTAAAAAATCAGTCCATGTTTATTGTCCATGTTTGTTTATTCATTGTCCATGTTTGTTTATTCCTTGTCCATGTTTGTTTGTTCATTGTCCATGTTTGTTTATTCATTGTCCATGTTTGTTTATTCATTGTCCATGTTTGTTTATTCATTGTCCATGTTTGTTTATTCATTGTCCATGTTTGTTTATTCATTGTCCATGTTTGTTTATTCATTGTCCATGTTTGTTTATTCATTGTCAATGTTTGTTTATTCATTGTACATGTTTGTTTATTCATTGTCCATGTTTGTTTATTCATTGTCCATGTTTGTTTATTCATTGTCCTTGTGTGTTTATTCATTGTCCATGTTTGTTTATTCATTGTCCATGTTTGTTTATTCATTGTCCATGTTTGTTTATTCATTGTCCATGTTTGTTTATTCATTGTCCATGTTTGTTTATTCATTGTCCATGTTTGTTTATTCATTGTCAATGTTTGTTTATTCATTGTCCTTGTGTGTTTATTCATTGTCCATGTTTGTTTATTCATTGTCCATGTTTGTTTATTCATTGTCCATGTTTGTTTATTCATTGTCCATGTTTGTTTATTCATTGTCCATGTTTGTTTATTCATTGTCCATGTTTGTTTATTCATTGTCCATGTTTGTTTATTCATTGTCCATGTTTGTTTATTCATCGTCCATGTTTGTATATTCATCGTCCATGTTTGTATATTCATTGTCCATGTTTGTTTATTCATTGTCCATGTTTATTTATTCATTGCCCATGTTTGTTTATTCATTGTCCATGTTTGTTTATTCATTGTCCATGTTTGTTTATTCATTGTCCGTGTTTGTTTATTCATTGTCCGTGTTTGTTTATTCATTGTCCGTGTTTGTTTATTCACTGTCCATGTTTCTTTATTCACTGTCTATGTTTGTTTATTCATTGTCCGTGTTTGTTTATTCACTGTCCATGTTTGTTTATTCATTGTCCATGTTTGTTTATTCATTGTCCATGTTTGTTGATTCATTGTCCATGTTTGTTTATTCATTGTCCATGTTTGTTTATTCATTGTCCATGTTTGTTTATTCATTGTCCATGTTTGTTTATTCATTGTCCATGTTTGTTTATTCATCGTCCGTGTTTGTTTATTCATTGTCCATGTTTGTTTATTCATTGTCCATGTTTGTTTATTCATTGTCCATGTTTGTTTATTCATCGTCCATGTTTGTATATTCATTGTCCGTGTTTGTTTATTCATTGTCCATGTTTGTTTATTCATTGTCCATGTTTGTTTATTCATTGTCCATGTTTGTTTATTCATTGTACATGTTTGTTTATTCATTGTCCATGTTTGTTTATTCATCGAACATGTTTGTTTATTCATTGTCCATGTTTGTTTATTCATTGTCCATGTTTGTTTATTCATTGTCCATGTTTGTTTATTCAATGTCCATGTTTGTTTATTCATTGTCCATGTTTGTTTATTCATTGTCCATGTTTGTTTATTCATTGTCCATGTTTGTTTATTCATTGTCCATGTTTGTTTATTCATTGTCCATGTTTGTTTATTTATTGTCCATGTGTGTTTATTCATTGTACATGTTTGTTTATTCATTGTCCATGTTTGTTTATTCATTGTCCGTGTTTGTTTATTCATTGTCCATGTTTGTTCATTCATTGTCCATGTTTGTTTATTCATTGTACATGTTTGTTTATTCATTGTACATGTTTGTTTATTCATTGTACATGTTTGTTTATTCATTGTCCATGTTTGTTTATTCATTGTCCATGTTTGTTTATTCATTGTCCATGTTTTTTTATTCATTGTCCATGTTTGTTTATTCATTGTCCGTGTTTGTTTATTCATTGTCCGTGTTTGTTTATTCATTGTACATGTTTGTTTATTCATTGTCCATGTTTGTTTATTCATTGTACATGTTTGTTTATTCATTGTCCATGTTTGTTTATTCATTGTACATGTTTGTTTATTCATTGTCAATGTTTGTTTATTCATTGTCCATGTTTGTTTATTCAGTGTCCATGTTTGTTTATTCATTGTACATGTTTGTTTATTCACTGACTATGTTTGTTTATTCATTGTACATGTTTGTTTATTCATTGTTCATGTTTGTTTATTCATTGTCCATGTTTGTTTATTCATTGTCCATGTTTGTTTATTCATTGTACATGTTTGTTTATTCATTGTCCGTGTTTGTTTATTCATTGTCCATGTTTGTTTATTCATTGTCCATGTTTGTTTATTCATGGTCCATGTTTGTTTATTCATTGTACATGTTTGTTTATTTGTTTCTTGATTGTCCTTGTTTCTGCACCATACAGTAGTGTACAGTACGTGTAATATTTCACCACTCTCAGCTGCTTAGTAATGAAGGCGTAAAGAAAACTGAATATGCATATCACGAGCAGATAATCCACGTTTTTAGGCAATCAACGTGTGACGGTGTGGACTATAAGACTTGAGACAGGCGACAATCGCTTAAAAGTCGCTTAAAAGTCGACAGGGTCGACTTCATTGCACCGGGTTTTATCTCCGAAAAATTTAATTCGTGAACCGAAGGAATCGAACCCACAACCTTCGGAGCCCGAGTTAAACGGCTTGACCGCGTCGCCACGAAGACTCCCATTGGAACAGACAAGGCGACCAACACGTGGCGGGGTGGACTATAAGAAAAGTAACATAACTATCGGTGTTTCAGCGGCATCTAAAGTCAAATCTGGAAATAGTTTTAAATCTGAGATGGCTTTAATACTTGCATGTCCTTTTACAGGATGATGCAGTCAACCCCAGCATTTTTATTATGTTTGTGAATATCTAGGCAATTTTACGTTGAGTAGTTTGATATTGCTTTCTAAATGACCTAAGCTATACCTAGATATATAGGCATAACGTAAAAAGTACAGGAAAGAACATTGTTCGCTGATTTGTTACCACCTAAGTGGTTATTCTACTAGTATCCTAAAAATGTTTTGCATATCCTTTACAGGACATCGCTGTCAACATCAGCATCTTTCAGCTGTATGTTGATTTCTTGGCAAGATTACTGCTCAGTAGTTTGCCATTGCTTTCTGAGCGGCCGGCTCAGTTATCCCGCAAGTCACCAGCGGGGGTCGAACCGCTCCCAGCTCTCGCCCTGCTACGAGACTCTGCGTGATAAACGGGATTACGGAGAAAGTGTATCCTACCCCTGCGTTATCAGCACGAAATATTATGCAAAGTTATTGAACATGATAGCGGCAGAGATTTACTTCACAATTAGCCATCTTTGTGAAGTAGTCCGTGTGATTTTGCATATTTAGAAATTCAGATAGGCGTAAAACATTTTGTAACGATCGGATTTAGTGACTGCAGAGGGTTGTCGAGTATTAAAATGCGTTATTTCACGGTTCATTGAAACCTGAACGGATACGCCGTTTGTTCATTAAAGCGTTAGCAAAACACAGCTTGCCAGTTTTAGCGGAATGTAATTATTTCCGTCGTCGACGATGGCTAATACACATGAAATTGTTTACCCCAGCTGATTTGATTTCATGTAATTCGTTTCACTGCCATACATCGATACATGCGTACGCAAACATTCAGCCTTTATTCTTCATAAAAGTGAAATAAAGAGGCATTTACTCTTTGTATATTTCACGAAAGAGACATTTACTCTTTATATATTTAAAGTCAAAGAAAGGGACATTTATTCTGTACATACTTTGTATGTCAAGGAAAGAGATATTTACTCTGCATTTACTTAAAGTCGAAGAAAGACATTTGCTCATTTTATACTTGAAGTCAAAGAAATGGGACATTTATTCCTTATAAACTTAAAGTCAAAGAAAGAGGCATTTACTTTGTATAAGCTAGGTACTACATTTTCCGTTATGTATCTATCTATCTATCTATCTATCTATCTATCTATCTATCTATCCATCCATCCATCCATCCATCCATCCATCCATCCATCCATCCATCCATCCATCCATCTATCTATCTATCTATCTATCTATCTATCTGTCTGTCTGTCTGTCTGTCTGCTTGTCTGTCTGTCTGTCTGTCTGTCTGTCTGACCCGGCCCGGCTTCGCCCAGCTCCTGGTGGGGAGCATCTCATTTAATTCATATAAGTAGTCATATAAGCTCCCGTTCCCGACTATCTATCTGTCTGTCTGTCTGTCTGTCTATCTGTCTGTCTGACCCGGCCCGGCTTCGCCTAGACCCTGATGGGGAGCATCTCATTTAATTCATATAAGTAGTCATATAAGCTCCCGTTCCCGACTATCTGTCTGTCTGTCTGTCTGTCTGTCTGTCCGTCCCGGCCCGACTTCGCCCAGGCCCTGGTGGGGAGCATCTCATTTAATTCATATAAGTAGTCATATAAGCTCCCGTTACCGATCTATCTATCTATCTATCTATCTATCTATCTATCTATCTATCTATCTATCTATCTATCTATCTATCTATCTATCTATTTATCTATCTATCTATCTATCTATCTATCTATCTACCTACCTACCTACCTACCTACCTATCTATCTATCTATCTATCTATGTTCGGCCCGAACATAACAACAAAATATAGATAGAATAGAAGAATAGATAGAAAATATGATTGTAAGAGATCTATCTAAAGTAAACTTGGCTCCCGTTCCCGACTATCTGTCTGTCTGTCAGTCTGTCTATCTGTCTGTCTATCTGTCTGTCTGACCTGGCTCGGCTGCACTCAGTCCCTGGTGGGGAGCATCTCATTTAATTCATATAGATATCTATAGCCAGGGGACTTAACTTAAGATACAATAATGCTACTAAAAGTTATATCCCTTTTTAAAATATTTTTTTATATTTTCTTATGTTCAGTCATGTAATTACAAAATTAAATTTTAGGAAGGTAATAGCTGATAGCTGATAGATAAAACTATGACAGTTGGTTGCACAGGAATGAAAGGAAAACGTGTAGAAAATTTCATCTCAATCGGATGGACCGTTCGCGAACGCATAAAGGACGGATCCACATACATCCATACATACATACATACATACATACATACATACAACGATTTTTATAAATATAGACTCAATATATTAGACGTTGCGGCTTGATTTAGTATAAATAATTAAATTGAGTATTCATTCTTACGCGTACTGTGAAATTTTCAAATATTTTAGTCGGCGGGGTCATCCCAAACAGAAATTATTAAGATCGTATGCTGGGACGCAGAGGTGTTTCCAAGGCACCAGGGCCGGGATATATACTGGCCAAGACCTGCTGACACGTCCACGTCGTGTGTCCTGGGCAACAGGTCTCTTCGGGGACCTGGCTAACATCAGTAGGATCGATGATTCTTCCGAAGTCGGAGAGTATCTGCCTGCATGGCGAGGAACCACCAGTCTGCACACAGCCAGACATGGGACAACGGATACTCACGCAAACCTCAGGTCCTGTGTGACATCACAATGATGTTGGACAACAGGATGCCTTCATCCGACATACAGGACTTTTGCGTTGGAGCTCAAGCCAACGAACACAAGCAAGCAAGCAAACAAGCAAGCAGCAAGATCGTATGCTAAGATGCGTCATGTTAAATTTCAATGGCTGGAATATAGCGGTGTTCCGTGTCATAATACAGCGATGATCATTTAATATTCTTCTGGATTATTCAGAGCGACGAGATTATAATGATGCACGTTTGCATTCACCACCCATTCTAGTATTTAGGAGTGGAGGAAGAGGCTGGAGGAAGAGGGAGTTTGAGGTTTTCATTTGAATGTTACGTTCAAAATAAAATGCTGTGTTATCCCCCTTAGCGCAAAAAAAAAACAACCAAGAGCGGTTATCTGCCCTTAGCTTACGTGTTATGTGGTGACACATTCCAGAGTGGGATTCTGATGGGTCAATGTTAAATAATAACTGACATACAAAAACTAATATCTCAGCTTACAATTGACGTACAGACTTGAATAAGGTGTCGTTGGATTTGTTTTTTTCAAGAGGTATCCAACTATGCAGTTATATAATTAAAAAGCAATTTAGAAAAATGTTACTAAAGTACCTAGTATAAGCTTAATGTCAAAGAAAAGAGACATTTATTCTGTATATACTTAAAATCAATGAAAGATACATTTATTTCCAGCCAACTGTCAAAAACTGTCATTTACTGCCAATATAGTACCTTGCGGTGTATATCGGGAGAGGGGCTGGTCTTGAGCTTGAGGAATTAAGGCCGCCTGGCTAGTACAGTCGCCGCGAACTGTGCAGGTTCGAGTTTTTTTGTTGCCCCCGACAGAAAAAAAAAACTCCACGCCTTACCGAGGAACGCGGGTCTCCCCAAGGAGAATCCGGCATTCTAGCCACTCGGCCAGCCGCTCCTCCGCTTCCAGCCAACAGTATCAGCAATCACTGCAGTTAGGATGTATTTAAACTCCTTGATCTGACAAAACAACAACAACAACAACAACAACAACAACATGTCCTCTAGCAGGAACATGCTGTGGTTGTGTGGAGCGTCATGACCATCACATTGTGTTTGGGTCTAAGTTTTTTTTTTTTAAAGTTAGTTTATCTCCTTTACAGGACGAACGAACGAACGAACGAACGAAAATCTTTATTTTCAAAGGGTTAAGAATTGGGCACGCAGGCCCGTCTGACAATCTGCCCTTCTTCTCTATTTCCTCTTATACATTCTTTCATTCAACATCACTTATGAAGCAAATTTTTGACAACAAAAGAACAATAAGCATTAAAACGCATGAAAAATAATCAATAACAAATGACCCACTGAGGCAATGTTTAACATGGGTATTATAAATACCTATGAATTTTAATGTGCCATACAAATTAGATTTTTTTTTGGGGGGGGGGGGGGGGTGGGGGGGGGGTTTCGTTTGAGATAATTTACCATTATTATTGTCTTTTTTTGTTTATGGGGTCATGTAGTCTGTACTGAGGTGGTGTTCAAACAGGTTGCGAATGTATGTATAATGATTGGTGGTGTCTTTGATTTCTTGTGGAAAATTGTTCCACAACTGAGCGGCAGAGTATGCTAAGCTTGTTTTATATACGTCTGTCCTAGGTTTAGGGACATGAAGTATATTTAGTCGTTCGCTATGTCTTGCGTTATATTCAAAACAATGGCCAAAGGTAGCTTGGAGCATTTTGAAATAGGATTTTGTGAATCAGTTTAGCCTTTTAAAATGCAGGCGTTTGTGGAGTGGCAGTAACCGAAGACGTTTATGTAGGTTAGAATTGTCGGTAAGCTTTTCACCATTAATTAAACGTACTGCCCTTTTCTAGAGTGAATAAAGGCGTTTTGTTATTGATTTGGAGCATCCATCCCAGATTGTGTAGCAATAATCAATATATGTTTGTATATGGGAAGTATAGAATATCTTTCTTGTGTTTTCGTCAAGGCAATTGTTAAATTGGAGAGTGAGTTCCCTTGAAGCAAGATGGTGGGACATTTCTTCGTCCCGTAAAATGGAACGTGTTTTTTCCGAAATGTGTATGGATTAAGTGTTTTTTTCGTGGTGAAATGGAGTTCGGACCGTGCAACGGAGTTCGTGCACGCGCGTCCGGTCTTCTTTCGGCGTATCATCGGCGCCCGGTGGCGATAGTTAAGCCTAACATGACGGCCAGACGACCAGCTAGGACACAACGTGGTAGGAGGGCGGGCGTGCGCAGAAGGCGCTTAAAATGTGACAGATTGGGTATCGGAAATGTTCGAGTACTGTACTGGAACTGTGCATCATTTAGTCAACGCCGACCCATTCTTGAAAAACTACTCTACGGAAACGATATTGTAGTCTTGCAAGAAACACAGCTCACCGACGGAACAGTCAATGTTGCGGGATTTCAGGGTTTCCTTAACAGGCGGCACCTCGGACAGGCCATTCTGGTCCGCGACAACATACTAGTGTCTGAGATCGATATGTCCGCCTGGAACAGCGATGCCCTGCAAGTGCAGGCATTAAGAATAATGACACCAGTGCAGCTTGTAATCGTTAACGTCTATGCGCGAAATGGGAAGGTCGACGTGCGACAATGGCAGAGTTTGTTCGATATGGATGAAAGGCATATCATCTACTGCGGGGACTTCAATGCCAGAGGCAGTCAATGGGGGAATTGCATCACCAATAGACAGGGAGAAGATTTGGAGGACGCCCTGGCATCTGCTGCCCTAATCTGTCTGAATGATGGGAAGGTCACTAGAATGGCCACTCGACCAGGCGACTCTGACAGCATCATTGACTTGGCTCTGGTGTCGCCCACCATCGCACCAAGGTGCCGGTGGGGCACACTGGGATACCACGATAGTGACCCTTGTGTCATCCTGATCAAGAAAGACGGGGCCATGAGTCAAAGAAACAAGACCAATGCCTTCCCGTACGACACCACTGGTCAAGACGCCATAAGCAAGATCAGAAGAAGGAAACTAACTTCCTCCCGTAGGAGACAAGAAAGATGGCTGCAGCCACCATGGTGGAATGGAGAGGTCGAGAAGGTGTGGCTGGGAAAGAGGCAGGCTGTCAAAGACTGGCAAAAGGCCAGAAAGGCTAACATGCCACAGGTTGAGTTGGCGAACCTGAAGACTGAGGTCGTTAGGACGACGACTTTATTCAAATCCTGCGCCAAACAGGCCAAGGCCGACAAATGGGACGAGTTCTGCAGGAAGGTGTGCTCCGAGCAATCTCTTACGACATTCTGGCGCCTCCACAAGAGCATGAACGGTGCCGCACAACGTAGGGGTATTCCAGACTTTCAAGGCACAGACCTCGCATGGAAAAAGTCGGATGCGGATAAAGGTAAGGCCCTTCTTTCACGCTACATAGAACAGACTGACCAGAAAGACGATCCCGCCAGACAGAGGACCACAACAACACTCTCTCAGTTGTGCGAGGGGGCCGGGACAGACGAAGAATGGACAATCACAGTTGACATATTGCGTGCGATGCTCAAGAAATCACCTAACACCGCCCCAGGCCCAGACGGCATCCGATATGGTGACCTAATGGTGATATCAGATGATGACATGGAAGAACTGGCCAGAGAATTCAACACCAGTATCCAGAGGGGTCAGGTCAAAGAAGAATGGCTACACAGCTACTTGCTGCCGCTGCCAAAACCGAACAAAGACCACTCCAAGATAAGCGGCTACAGAATCATTACGATGCAGAATACTGTTGGCAAGCTACTGGAGAAAATTGTAGCACACAGACTTGCTTGGGACTTGGAACAGCTCGGCTGCTTCCCGCCCACACTTGGAGGATACAGACGCAACAAAGAGTCATGGCTGAATGCGGCGGTCTTTGCTCAAGATGTTTACGAAGGATTTCAGGTCAGAGAAGAGACATGTGCGGCCGCCATAGACTTAGAGGACGCATATAACAGAGTATCTTTCGAGCACTTGATGCAAACCCTCCTCAGACTGAAAGTGCACCCTCACCTTGTACGATGGATAGCTGCAGTTCTACTCCAAAGGAAGGTGGTGCTAAGATGCGGGAGTTGGTCTTCTGAGCCGATAACGATATGTCCAGGATTGCCGCAGGGTTCACCACTGTCACCAGTACTATTCAACGTGTATACGGTGCCGATCACTGAACAACAGTTGGATGGGAGGGGTAGGACTCTATCATTCGTTGACGACATCCTCGTGTATCGACAGGGTCGAGATAGACAGGCGGTTGCCAACTATATGCAGGGCGAACTAGATCGAATTTCCTCATGGTGTGCTGATGCCGATGCCCTTGTCAACCCTGCAAAGGCAACGGTTACATGGTTCTCACTAAACAACCATATTGTGAAAACAGACCTGCCGGCAGTAAGAATGGATGGGAGCATTCTGAGTAGAACCCAGTCAATGACATATCTTGGCGTGAGGCTTGATCGTAGCCTGTCCTTCAGAGATCATGTCGATTATGTCATAACGAAGGCTCGAAAAGGTTTGGCAGCAATGAGAGTCATGGCGACTGCCAATATCGAGCAAAGACTGCTATTACTTCTGTTCCAAGGACTTGTGCTTTCACGCATCGAGTATGCCCTGGCCATCCTCACTGTCAGCCCTACACAGATTGGAAGACTTGAAAAGGTACAAAACGAAGCCATGCGCATCATTTTGGGCTGCACGAGAGACACCAGCTGTGTAGCAATGAGATACCTCCTTGACTTCCCGACAATGGAACACAGGATCAAGATCTGGAGAGCTCGTGCATACTTAAAAATAAGTGCAGATGAGCAGCACCCTCTGCATGACGCTGTATTCAGAGAAAAGGGTGACAGGCTAAAGAGGGGCAAATCATGGATGGGTCGGGCGGAAGATGTCGTCGGACAGGTCTGCAGTCTTACCAGTATCAACCCCGGCAAGGAATGGGTGCCGGTGCCTCCAGCTTTTAAGTGTACCTTCTCCTGCATTATCACACTCGACAGACGGTGCAGAGAGCAGAACCCTGCCGCTGTCAATGCAGAGGTTAACGCGCTCATCTATGATCACTCAGATAGCCCCGAAGTGCTCATCTATACAGATGGATCTGTTGTAAAGCAGCAGAGAAGTGCGTGGGCATTTACAGCCCGTTCAGCGGGCCGAACCGTTCAAGAATCCAGTGGTGCCCACTCTATGACCACGAGCAGCATGACGATGGAGGTGATGGCAGTTACACAGGCTTTCATATGGCTGGAATCACAGCATTATACCAACGTGTGTGTACTAAGTGATTCAATGAGCATGATTCAGAAGGTCGAAGCTGGATCTGTACGTAGACAGTGGACTGAGTCGCTGCGGAAGTCTGTTGTCCGCAAAGTCACCTTCATCTTCGTCCCGGGACATGCGGGAGTCGAGGGAAATGAACGAGCTGATAAATTGGCTGGCTCTGCACCCCCTGTAGATGGCCAGCCCATGGATCGTGCCGATGTTATTAACGCCCTTAAAGATATGGCGAGAACAGAGGATTTTGACGCCAGTGATTCCACATCGCTTTCCAGGATGAAAGACCTGGGAGTAAGAATCGGCACAGCCAGACGCGAGAGGTACATCGGGAAAACAAAGCGCCTCGTCAACCAACACAGAACTGGCACTATTAGCCACCGGACGCTGATGCATATGCTGGGGGGAGGATCTGAGCACCTATGGACATGTCCGGAGTGCAACGAAGATACCCCAACTGATAACTAACTAACTAATTGTTAATTTTGGCACGTTGGTATACTTTTTTGGCTATTTGTTTAACGAGAGCATGAACATGGGAATTAAAGGTTAGATTTTGATCTATGATAAGACCAGTGCCTTCTGCTCGGTTACACTTTCTAAAGGCATGCTACCAATGTGCAGCTGTAGAGTTCTCTACGAGTCTAGCGTGTAAAGTCTTTGCCTGGTTCCTATTAACATAGATTTTGTTTTAGAAATGTTAATTTGCATGCGGTTTGCATGACTCCAGTTAACTACACTATTTATTTCCTGTTGCAAGGATAATTCAGGCACATTACGTTCAATAACGTTTGTATATACTTTGCAGTCGTCTGCAAATAGATCGCAGGACGACGACAGCTATAAGGGAAGATCATTTATATAAATGGCAAATAACAGAGGGCCAAGAATAGACCCAGAGGTCCTCCAATATTAATGGTAATGGCTTGAGATAAACATTTATTGTGTGATACTACTTGTTTTCTGTCTAATAAAAATGATTTTATTAATGTCACTATATTAAAGCTTACTTTCATTGTTTCTAGTTTTTTAATTAGAATAGTATGATCTATCATATCGAATGCTTTTCTAAAGTCTACAAACATCGCTCCACGTAGAGTATTCTTGTTAATATTTTGATGCCAGTTTTCTATCATATTTGTTAGGGCCGTATGACAAGAATATTTTGGCCGAAATCCTGACTGACTGTCAACTGTTAGTTTGTGGCGAACTAAGTGCTCTAGTGATGTTTTGTGGATGTGCTTTTCTAGCGGGTTTGGATAGTGAGGATAATATGGAAATTGGCCTATAATTACTCATGAGACGATCGTCTAGAGAACCAGCTTTTAAATGAGGATAAACTTCAGCGATTTTAAATGCTGATGGGAAGTGACCTTTGGTGAGACATTGATTATATATAAAAGCAAATATACAAGTTAGTGATCAAGGAAGAGAAGTCAACAATTTAACCCAACTGACCGGTGTTGATGCTTCCGGAACAACCGATGCTCATTGTTAAAAATCACACCATTACGGTCTGCTTCCAAATACCCTTCAGCTGATTTCGAACGTAGTATGTTGGATTACGAACTGCGTTCGCTATTTTTAGCCTCATACAGGTCTCTGAGTGCACGGAAGGACGTGAGTCCATTCTCCCACCCCCCCCCCCCCTCTCCCCCCCCCCCCCCTCCCCCCCCCCTTCCCTCCCCCGCGTAGCGAAGGTCGACAGCTAACATCGAAACTTTGTCCGAACGCGCTGATGCCACTGTCCGCTTTAAGCCCTAAGCTGAACAGCCAAGCTCTCGCTCCTTGATTTGACTCCACCAAATATTATTTACTTTGTCATGTCTCCTCCTCCTCCTCCTCCTCCTCCTCCTTCTCTTCCTCCTTTCTTCCTTTCTTGAGGTCTCTTTGAGCTCGAGTGGTAGTTCACGCTGGGCTTATGTTTGCCTGTGGGCTAGCTTTGCCTGTTACCAGTGTCCATCTCTATCAGACGAATCCACTCCGATTTCTGAGGCACTTGTACTTTACGTCCACAAGTCAAGGAAGATAAGTCAACAATTTAGCCCAACTGACCGGTGTTGGGGTTGAACCCACTACCTTTCCGTCAGGCGAACCCACTCAGACTTCTGAGGTACTTGTAATTTACGTCTCCAAGTGAATATTGAGAAGCTTTAACGTGTCTGTTTTTGTCTTTGTTTTGAAAGTCAGGTGCTTACGCGTCCCAGAGTCTATGTGTTATTATTGATGTACCTCCCTTCCTTTGATTAAACTCAGTTTGTTGAAGTTCTTCCGTGTGTGTTGTTTTGTCTTATTTGTGTTAATTACACGCAAACATTTGCCAGCATTCCGTCCTCCCGCTGGTGTTTGACCGATTGTGATGACGTTCCTTCTAGGGTATGTGTATGTATGCGTGTATGTGTGCGTGTATATGTGTATGCGTGTGTGTGTGTGTGCGCGCATGTGTGTGTGCGCGCGCGCGTGTGTGTGTGTGTGTGTGTTCTAATTCACAAACTTCTGTGTTCCATATTTTGCTGTGCAGTTGTTGATGTGTTTATCTTCCTGTTAGTAAACAAAACTGGATGAGCATCGCCAAATGAGAAGAAATTATATATGTGTGTGTGATACGTGATATACATAGGGAGAGGGAGAGAGAGAGAAAGAGAGAGGGGGATGAAGAGAGGGGAGTGGGGATGAGAGTGTGTGTGATACATGACACGGATAGAGAGGGTGGAGAGAAGGAAGTGGGGATAAGAGGGTGTGTGTGATACATGGTACAGAGACGGAGGGATGGCGAGAAGGGAAAGGGGATCAACCCGACATATACTGACTGTTTGTTATTTACTTGACAATGTTCGTTCAGTAGTTTGCCATTGCTTTCTGAACAGCCGACCTTCATACCATTGAAGTGAACGCAAAACTGTCTGCTTCTAAATTGCTCATAGTTGATCGAACCCGACTCGGTATGACGGGGAATTATGAAATTGCGCATCTCACTATCGCCTGAGTGAAAACACGCCACGACACGAAAATAGTCATGCGCAAAAGGAGGGGGGGGGGGGGGGGGGGGTCAGTCATTAGCTTCAGTTTCACACGTAGCCACATCATAATACAGGAGGTGTTAGCATCTCCGGGCTTGGGCAATAAGCTTGGTGGCTCTGTCGTCAAACACGAAATGTAATTTATAACCACAAAACTGAAGTACTTAAAATACCAAGGGAGTTAATCGTAACAGCGGGTAGTTCTCGCTAGGATACATTTCATCGATCCATGTTGACACGCCGCTGGATTGTATTTCGGCAGCTGTGGTAAAGTATTACTTGCAACGTGTTCTGTTCTAGAAATTGCAACATTGCAGTGATTAGTGTAAGCATCTTTTTAGATGCCTTGAATTTCATGTCTTGTCACAGCTTATTCTTTGTCAATGATGGCAGCATACGAGACAGAAGGATGTGGGCAGACACGATCACCAACGTGACACCGCATGGACTATAAATAGATGAGGTATTGATTGATTGATTTAGGAACCGACATCACAGCATTCGGGGCATTCCCATAAGCGCTTCGTCCTCATCCTCAGCAGCCAGTGAAGAGTTCCAACACTAATAGTACCAGTAGCAATCTGATTATATGTCCGTCTCGCCTTTCCTCTGAGATAGAATAGAAAAGGTATAAGCAAAGCGAACGACAGCCATTACCCTCTTTGGACAACAATCACCTTCAAGTTAATATCCTATTTGTGGCTGACTCGGTCACAAGACTTTTGTATTAATCTGAGCAAGGGATGGACCCTAATATAACCTCTCTGGGGAGGCTGAACGGGGTATGGGTAAATGGTACAATCGAAATCAAAGCAAACGAAATAGTGGAAGACCTAAGAACGACGTGGATAAGAGAATTAAAGACAGGTGAATAATAAGGGGAGAATGTAGACAGAGCTGCAGAAGATAACACGGTCTGGCCTGAGTTGGTCGAGGGACTTCGTAACTAGGGAAGGACGCTGTTTTCAGAAAGTTCAAGGTCATTGGGTTCACAGACGACTTCCTGTGGCTGGTGAGTGCAGTATATGAAAATTAACATGTCGTGTTTCCTATTGGATAAATGCGAAACTATTTTTATGAAAATTGCGAATGACAACTTTAACGAGGGCCAAAAGGTTATTCTCCAAGCCTGCATGCTTGAGAGCGGTTGAAAGTGGCTTGTTTGAAAGATATTCCCCGTTTTTTGACAAAGGTAAGGAAGTTTATAGTTTGGCTTGTTTATTATCAAAGATATCCTAATTTAACCTGCATTTTTGAACTGCGCATTCAATTTTACATATAAATGTTGACTTTCAACAAGATTCGTTATGCTAGTGACTCACAATAAAATTTTAATTTCAGCAAAGTCTTGTAAATTCATTATAATGTCAGAATCATGGCATTTTGGATCATTGTCTGCCTCTTTTAATAATCAAGAAGCTTTACAGTCATGAAGCTAAACAAAATATGAATATACGTTTATATTCTATTAAATATTTATTTTGTTGCTTTATATTTATTTTATTTTTATTTATTATAATATATATATAATAATTTTTTGAAAGTCAAGTCAGTTTTCAAAGTTGTCCACGGTCCATTGCTGAAATTTAATTGACTGGTTCACAGTTTTATTTTCATTGATAAATGAATTATCAAGAGAATTATACTTTATTGTGCATTTATGGATGCTGCATCCATTTCTACACATAACTAAAGAGGTTCTGACAAGATTCGTTATACTAAGGTTTAGAAAATAAATGTTTTGTGAGACCACCCGGTTACATCTTTACAATAGGGAAAATTCACAATGGCGGCATCCCAGCATATCCAGACTAGTCCTACTAGTGTATGTTTTATTAAAACACTGGGGATTTAGAATCATAATATACAAAGTATCAAATAATTTCTACAGATAATTTGTGTTGTTGATTTAATAATTTTTATTCATGTGACGTGGCTGAACCATTGTTGATATATTATATATATAAAGTCATTTTTCAACCCCGTCCGCTCACTTTGTATACTCAGCTCTGGCATCATATTTTATTTTAATTTAGTTGTATATGTTAAATAATAATTTAAATTAAGAGAAGTTATATAATGTTTTTGAAATCTCCAACCAGTTTAGCTTTTATTCTTGTCTTTCTGGTTATATTTTTATACATATTTCTTTGGTTTGACTCATGCTTCGAAGGTTGTGGGTTTGATTCTGGGCCGCGTCCTTCAGTTTACGAGTTAAATGTTTCGGAGACTCCTGTGGGTCATCGCTAAAAGCTAAGGAGTTCATAGGCAGAGTTCGTAGGGAGGCATTATTTGCACCGCGCTTGTATAATCTTTTTTTTTGCATATCCTTTACAGGACATTGCTGTCAACACCAGCATCTTTCAGCTGTATGTTGATTTCTTGGCAAGATTACGCTCAGCAGTTTGCCACTGCTTTCTGAGCGGCCGGCTCACATACCCCGCAAGTCACCAATGCGATTCGAACCACTGCTGATTCTTACCGTCATCACGTTAACCGACAAGAGTATACAAGATTGCGGAGAAAAGTCAGATTTAAAGTTCACAATTAATAATTTATAACTTCTTTATGTTATCTATCTTTATAGTTTTAATATCTATTTATTATAATGTACAACTTTTTAAAAATAAATATACAGTATCTTTAATTGCTTCTTTTCTCAATGATTTAAAGTTCATAATAAATAATTTATAACTTCTTCATGTTATTTTACAGCATATTTTTTCATATTTAGTAATCTGTTTTTTTTTTCCCTTTCTTTTCAGGTCTTGTCAGAATTGTCTGTTTGATTGCAAATGATGATAAGCTGAAGCTATGTTGCTAAACTAACTGATGCGATAGTTATACCCCAATGTGAGATACAGGGCAGGAGAAGAAGATTGTAAGCGGAGAGGCAAACAAGATGATTTTGCATTTCAGTTTCGGCAACAGACAACGCTAGGTGGCTCTGTGTGTTTCATCATCATCATTCACCTGGCCAGTTGGCGTAAGCGATTACGCATCTTCGCAGCTGGTGTTCGGGAACAATTCTACTGATGGCATTCCTCCATGACACCGTCTCAGTCCATCCAGCTTTAATTCTTTGAGTCTTCAGCTGCCTCTTTTACCGCGGATCTATTCAGTCGTCGCGACCTGTTCCAGCGCCTCTCTTTTCATGACATGACCAATTACGCTGGTTTACATCCTACTTAAGTTTGTGTGTAATCTTCTACATGCATTAACTTTCTCCAGATACCCCTGACGTAGTTACTCTGACAGTCCAAGTTATTCGCAACAATCGTCTCAGAAATCACATCTTTGTTATACTCGCTGTAAGTTACTCTGACAGTCCAAGTTATTCGCAACAATCGTCTCAGAAATCACATCCTTGTTATACTCGCTGTTAGTTACTCTAACAGTCCAACTTATTCGCAACAATCGTTTCAGAAATCACATCCTTGTTATACTCGCTGTTAGTTACTCTGACAGTCCAAGTCATTCGCAACAATCGTCTCAGAAATCACATCTTTGTTATACTCGCTGTTAGTTACTCTGACAGTCCAAGTTATTCGCAACAATCGTCTCAGAAATCACATCTTTGTTATACTCGCTGTTAGTTACTCTGACAGTCCAAGTTATTCGCAACAACTGTCTCAGAAATCACATCTTTGTTATACTCGCTGTTAGTTACTCTGACAGTCCAAGTTATTCGCAACAATCGTCTCAGAAATCACATCTTTGTTATACTCGCTGTTAGTTACTCTGACAGTCCAAGTTATTCGCAACAACCGTCTCAGAATCCACATTTCTGTAACTTCGGCGCTCTTCATAGTCTGTTCCATCACATCCCATGATTCATTGCACTACACCAGAAGACGTTCTATTTAACACTCCAATACTCTCTTTCTGTCATTCGATGACAGTGTCTTCCTAGATACACGAATTCTCATCTTCTGACATTTGTTTGGTTTATTCTGCATTTAATATATGTTACGTATCTTACATTGAATGTTATTATTGTTCCCACATGTGTAAACGTATTATCTTTCTTAATAAGAATTTTTCATCATTTTGTTGCATGACATGTTGGTGGTATCTTGTCAGCGAGTGTCTTGCCAGGCAAGCATCTTGCCGCCTCTACTCATAGAATAAGGCAATCTTCCAAACACATTTACCAGGCTGTTATCCAGAGAGTTGATTGTCAAGGCTCCATCCATCCATCCATCATGTGCCATGTCGATAAGCGTGGGCGGTCATGTTTTGCCATCTCACTCGATCACCAGAGTCGTGGATCAGCTCTGTGTTTCTGTCTCGACCATGCCACAAGGCCAAGCCATCCAGGTATTTGCTTCTAGGTCTTCCTCTTGGTCTGTTCCCTTCGTTCTTGCCAGCTGTCACCAAGTTCTCCAATTCATTTCTTCTCATAACATGCCCAAAAAAATTTTCACTGTCTACGTCTAATGTCTCTAATCAGTTTACGATCTTCTTTTGTTTCTTGAAGGACCTGTTCATTGGTCTTTCTGGCTGTCCATAGTATTCTTTCCATTTTCCTAAGAAACCACATTTCTACAGCCATCAGATGTTTTTCAGCTTGACTGCTCATTGTCCAAGCTTCACATCCATATAAAAGTACAGGTTCTATGTAGCATCTCAACACTCTTTTTCTCGTTTCAATTGCCATCTTTTTATTGGTCAGTATGTTTTTAATCTTGCTAAAGGCCCACACAACATGATTTTCTTGGCATTTATATAGGAGGTAGTTTGCCATTGCTTTCCTTCCTAGCAGTGACCATACTGGTCAGTGGCCGTAGCCATTGTCTCCTCAGAAAAGAGATCCTCTGCCTACCGTCGTGAAGGTGGAGACCATAACCTACAACTATCTGTCGGCTGCTCCACATCTTCATCCACCACCTGCACCCATGGCTTCACGTAACCCTGATCGGAGCTAAACGGGTACTCCACCTTGCCCCAGGGTGTCCCGTAATTGTCAAGGCTGCTCTTGGAATATTGGCGTAAATTATAGGCCCAGTCCGATATGTGTCTCTGTGAACGCCTGTCAGACATTTATCAGTCCTTTACTTTGGTGACTGTGTGTGTGTGTGTTTCCTTTTTTTTTTTTTTAATGAACGGGATTTTAAGATTTGGTGAATCAATTGCGAATAGTATGGCCAAGCCATTGTTGTATAAACAATAAAGACATGATAGTCAATCTAAAATTACTGTGGTAAACAGTGTAAATTAATTGGCAATATGTGTATTGTGTATTTCAGCACGAAAGATTCACAATTTTGTTTTGTGTTACCTTGAGTGACTTCTGCAGCTGCACTTAACCAGATGCAGCGAAATATGTTAGGCAATAAATTGTGCAACCTTTTGGTGGTGTTTTCGTTATTTAATTGTGCTCGCTACCCTTTGCCGGTCTCTCTGGCCGAAGGGTTACAACACTTTCTCCGTAATCCCGTTTATCATGCAGAGTCTCGTAGCAGGGCGAGAGCTGGGAGCGGTTCGACTCCCGCTTGTGACTTGCGGGATAACTGAGCCGGCCGCTCAGAAAGCAATGGCAAACTACTGAGCGTAATCTTGCCAAGAAATCAACATACAGCTGAAAGATGCTGATGTTGACAGCGATGTCCTGTAAAGGATATGCAAAACATTCATTTACGCTACCCTTTCGCCACAGACGCGGACTGTAACACAAAGTGGGGTTTAAAAGGAAGATGGTCGACTTCACTGCACCGTGTTTAACCCCGTACGAAACAGTCTTTTTCCGCAGAGCAGCCACCGAAAACATCCCACAAACTCCGCAGCTCCTGCGTCGACTTCCAGTGGTATCCAAATTAGAAAACAAAAAGAAATAATCAACCAAATTTCAGAGTCAGGAAACGAACCCACAGCCTTCGGATCGTGAGTTCGGAGGCGGCTTGGTAACTTGCCCACGCAGACGCCTTGTGGAAGAGTGGGTCGTGAAGATGTTGAATTGAGGACACGAAAGGCAGTGAGAGATCGACCACAGAACCAAGAATTCAGATCTACACCATTAGTATTAGCAGTCTCAGCTAGCGAAGTTAGGGGGTGGGGGAGTGGGCGGTGGGTCTCGAGGTATGGTGTCCGCCTCGAGTGATGTAGGGCCCGGGTTCAAGCCCTGGTGAGGGCCCAGATTTTTTCACGTGGACTTCTAGTAATAAAGTGTCCCCTGGTCTCTGGGTAGTGAGATCGGACGCCCGTGTGTATGTTGCGCAAGTAAAGAAAATCCCCTGGCAGTTGGAAATCGAAGAAGAGTAGCCTAACGGCGCTGCCCGGGCAAATTTTCGAGTTAAAACTCTACCCAAAGTGTTTCAGGATCCTCGTTGAAGCTATGGAATTCGTGCACCAAGCTGAGATTCTCAGGCTTGAGTTAGGAGTATAACGGAGCACTTATGGGTTATAGCCGTGTGCCGTGATGTTGATCCGTCGACTAAACTAAACTAGCTAGCGAAGAATGCAACTCTGTACGCCAACTTATTCCCCGAAGCATGTTGACCTTCTCCAGAGCCAACAGTGAAGACAAGTGAACAAGTGAAAAGTGAAAAAGAAAACAGTGTAGAAAACACCGGCTGGGTTCACAGCCGCTCAAATTTATATTACGACGCTAAATGTGTTTCTCATCTCATCATCTCTTGTACCTTGCGGTGTCGAGGTGAAGTATAAACAGCGGGAGAGTGTCCGCTTATGGGCTTCATGTATCGATATTCCCATGGACTCATTCCCTGCGTCCATCGTTTACGTGGTCGGCCTCTTCCTCTGCTTCCCTCTGGTCTGTACATCATTGATTGTTGTGGTATACTGTTAGTTGGTAACCTACTTGCATGGCCAAACCATTTGACTTGCTGCCTTCTAATAAAATCTAGTGCAGCTATAACCACCACATTAGTCCTGATTTCTTCATTTCTGATCTTCTCTCTTCTTGATACAATGAGTATTCTTCTCAGGAATCTCATGTCTGTTATTGCCGTTTATACTTCTTAGTTTTTCTACGAGCAGTAGTTTGTGTACACGTATTATCTTATTTTTCTTCATACACCTTCAGATGTCAATACAAATAAAGCAGCAGTCACTTTGAGCT
Organism: Cepaea nemoralis; assembly: GCA_014155875.1. Taxonomy (NCBI): domain Eukaryota; kingdom Metazoa; phylum Mollusca; class Gastropoda; order Stylommatophora; family Helicidae; genus Cepaea; species Cepaea nemoralis. Next base: position 45,751 of record JACEFZ010023092.1, on the reverse strand, counting down.
TGTTGGCATATCGTACCTCCACAAGGAACGGGTGTGACTCTTTATTTTCCTGTCAACAGCATTTCTGCTGCAGTTTTCAAGGCTGCTGCATTTGCTTTCGGGCTATTTGAGAGATTTCCAGTTGCCGCTGGCTGTTTGCTTTGCAACGGATACTCCCTATTTTTGTTTAAAATAAGGGCTCGCGGTTTCCCTAGGGGCCAAAGCCGCCCCATCAGGTCCTCACGTCCCTGTGTGTGATTCAGATGACCGCCTCCGCGTGTGGCCCCCTACACTTTCAATGTATGGCGGGAAATGGGAAATAGTGGTGTGTCACGGTTATGACTTAAAAGTAGCTAATATGGTAGCACTCATGTTGTATTATATATCACATTAAAGTGGTGTCGTATGAGAAAAACTACTGTATAAAAGCCATGGAGGTCGCCTAAGACGATTATTCATCCGAGGTCAATTAATCGGTTAATTGAACAACACCATTCAAGCCACCTAAGTCCTATCTTGGGCTTGTTAAATGTTCCACCAGTTAGCATTCACAAGATTTTAAATAACATCCCCCCCCCCCCCCCCCATTTTTTGCCGTCGCTTGATTTAAACTCGAAGCATCGTTCACTAAAGTGCTACAACTATTAGAAGTTGCTACTCCTAGTGAACAGGCATCTGTGGCGCGGGTTTAACGAACGCGATTCACAAAATCGCATTACAGCGTTCCACGTCAGCTGTGGGCATAAACGAAGGTCGTTCAAAAAGCAATGACGGCTACTGAACGTCAACTTGCCTAGTAACCAGACAGAGAAACCATGCCGGGGTTGACTGCGACGTCCTGTAACGGAATTGCAATAACTTTTAACTGCTGGTGAGTGCACAGGATTGATTTTGCATGGGAGGTACCTTTTTCTATTATCAGTGTCCCTCGCCATCAGGCGAAACCCCGACTTCTGAAGTACTTGTAATTTACGTTCCTAAATTAATACAAAATATATCTCCCACGAGCTCCAATTTCGCTTCTGTTTGCACCCCACCACTGTGGCCGACACTGACAATCAAATAACAAAGTTATGCTGCAGGGATAATGCCATAGACGGATTAGTTGATGGTTAGGTGATTGTCGATAGGTTAGTTCCACTGGATGAATGATGGTAAGAATGTCATTTCTGAGATCAGGTGCAGCTGAAACAATACTGGCTCGTTAACCATAATAAGTATTGGTCTACAACAATTACTACAGGATTATCGTATCCACACGCCCAAGACTTCAACTAAATCACTACACGAGAAGAGTTCCTGTTTTTATGTTTAATCACTAGCTTTCCACAAATATCATGTATCTATCATACAATTAATGACAATCACATTAACAATCATTCCTAACCATATTTGACTAAACTACTAAAACTAGTGGCGCACTAACTGGCCGTTCCCCATTTCACAATGTGGTGTGTTCACAACCACAACTTGAATGCCTTCCGTCATCTTCGCGAATCTTGCTTATTCGCTTCGGAGACAACTCGGTATGCGTCCCGTGGCTCAAGATCCACGACTGTCACGTATATTTTAACATGCCATGAGCCGTAAACTGGATCATGGCAGATAACACCAGGCAACAGAAAAGCAAAGGACCTCTTTTCACGTCATGCGGGTAATGGGTATATATTTATGTTTCTGACATCATATTATTGTTTACACCAGCTGACACTCCAAGATAGTTCTACCGATTTACCAGTTTCAGAAAAGCCCACTTACTTGGAGGTTGCGGTATTTAGACTATATTCTTGGTAACAAAAGCAAAGATCTATGTTACACACACTAAGGCATGTGGTACTAGATCCATACTTTAAAAATCGAGACGAACGACTTCATTGCACCGAGTTTTATCCCATATGGCTCGTTCTCTTTCTGCAGGGCGGCCTGCCAAAAGTGTCGCACAAAGCACGAACTTCGTAGCTCCAGCGACGACCCCCAGGAGTATCCATGCATCCGACACGAACACATGACCAAAAGGCAATTTCAAGTAACTACTGCACAACCTCAACACCCAATCTTCTGTTTCATCAACATCATGTGCCATGCCGATAAGCGTGGGCAGTCATGTTTCACCATCTCACACGATCACCAGAGTCGTGGATCAGCTCTGTGTTCTTGTCTCCACCATACCACCTTGCCAAGCCATACAGGTATTTACTTCTCTGCCTTTCCCTTGTTCTCTTTCCCTCGATCTTGCTAGTTGTCACCAAGTTCTCCACTTTATTGCTTCTCATAACGTGACCAAACATTTTTAACTGTCTATGTCTGTCTCTAATCAGTTCACGATTTGTATTTGTCTCCTGTAGTATTTGGTCATTGGTTTTTCTGTCTGTCCATGGTATTCTTTGCATTTTCCTCAGAAACTACAGTTTCCACAGTCATCAGATGATTTCAGCCCATTTGCTCATTGTCCACGCTTCACATCCATACAAAAGTACAGGTTCTTGTGACACCTCAACACTCTTTTTCTCGTTGCAAAATACATCGTTATTGGTAATTTTTCTATTTTGCAAATGGCTACCTTCGCCATGGCAATTCTTGTTCTAATCTCTTCAAGGCATCTCCCATCAGATGTTATGACTGTTCCGAGATAATTGTACCGATTCACTTGTTTAAGAATATTCCCATTTATTTGTACATTAAATTGTGGTATTTCTTTCTTCCTAGAGATGTTCATAATCTGTGTCTTTTCACAATTTAATTCTAATCCCAGTTGTTCAATGTGTGCAACAATCAAATCAAATAAATGTTGCAGATCCTGCTCATTGTCTGCAATCAAGACTATCATCTGCATATCTAATGTTTTGATGTTTCGTCCTCCAATGATGATTCCTTCCATATCTTCTAAATTTCTGAAAATATTTTCACTGTAAAGGAAACAAGATCTGGAGACATTACACATCCCCCAGTTCATACCTCTCTTAATAGGCTGATATTGACCTACTTCATTATCGATCCTTTTAGCAGCTATTATTTCCAATATATGTATTTTACAAGTCTATGAGATTGCACAACATGAAGAGATGAAAAGGAAGGCCAAAGAGAAGATTGGTGCAGGATGTGGCAGATGGGTGTATCAGATGTGGAACATGTTGCAAAAGACCAAGAATTTTTTCGGAAGGTTGTTATGGCAGCGAGGTTCTGCAAAGCACATGCTACTGAATAAATGAATCTACAACAGTACACCTTTCACTAATGAACTTCTGCGCAGCCTACCTAGAAACAAAGTATATGCAATGGCATAGCAACATTTCATATCTATACTTTCTCTGTATAATCTCTCAGTTTTTCGCAGCAGTTACACGTAACTGTTTTTATTTTGTAATAAACATTATAGGTTTGGTCGACCAAATGTTCAGGTATATTCAAAAGGATCTCCATCTTCAAGAGACTCAAACACATGACCAATTTGACCAGAAGGGAAGTGTGCGTAACTACCGTACAGCGACAACACCCAATCTTCTCTGTTTACAGTATGTTTACTACAAAGTCACTGCAATGTAACAGCAGTGCCTTTCATCAAAAGTCAAGTTGTCCCAGTTAAGTTGATTTAACATATGCTATCATGATATGATAGGTGTGAATTTTAAATCCTGGTCGTAAGTTTTACCAGGGATTTGTGAATGAAACTAAGATTCACAGCTGCGGAAAAAGCGGCTTACTTGCAGCTTCGATACTGCACTATTTGACACATGCACCAGTTGTCTATGTCTTTCTCTATCCCCTTTGATGTGGCTCCAGGTGCCTTTTACTTATCCTTACGCTGAAAAGCAACTCAGAAATACAGAACAGAAAAAGAAGTACACAAGTATGGGTGTTAACATAACTTGATAGAACATAAACCGAGAAAATCTGAGAATAGTGAAACTATTCTCGATATCTAAACCAGAACTAAGACTGGGAATGAAAAGAGAGTTGATGAAAGAAATAAAAAAGGTGTTATAAGTCATAACACTCATATAAGAACCATACTGGAGGGAAATGTTGAGGGCAAGCGAGCAAGAGGTAGACAACGATACAAGTCAGAAATTAATATAAAGAGATGGATGGACAGCAATCTGACAGAATGCACAGACAAGGCAAGAGATACAGTGTTGGGGACCCAGCAGACAGCCTTCATTGTGGAGACGGCACCTGATAGGGAGACTAATTCTATTATAAGTAGAAGGGTGTAGGTAGGTTGACGGGTGGGTAGGTGTGGGTGAATGTATGTGGTGTATGTTGTGTGTGTGTGTGTGTGTGTGTGTGAGAGAGAGAGAGAGAGAGAGAGAGAGAGAGAGAGAGAGAGAGAGAGAGAGAGAGAGAGAGAGAGAGAGAGAGAGAGGTTAAGAACTGACATTGCTGCACTCGAGGCATTCCCATAAGCGCTCAGTCTGAATCCTCAACAGCCAGCGAAGAGTTGCATTACTAACGGTGCTTGTTGCAATCTGATTGGATTACATGTCTGTATTGTTGTACCTCTGAGTGACAACTGTTGACCAGATCCTCTGACCACCCCTTGCTGCTGCATTCTCTCTAGACCATGACTATCTGTTCTTTTGCATTATTCACGCACTCATAGAGTGCCTTCACCACATCTGCCTTATCATGCATCACATCATTCTTTAATGATGTGGCACCAGCCAATCTGTCTGCCTGTTCATTTCCAACCACACCGTGGTGTGGAGAAAAGATCCAGCGAATGCTCACAAAACGCGACCTCTGAATTGATGCATGCCATTCTGCACGAAGCATGCGAGTCATCACCTTTGTCAGCATGCTTTGTGAATCAGTTACAATTACAACTTGTGTATACAGTTTGTTCTCCAGCCAGTGGAAAGCTGTAGTAACCGCCTCCACCTCCTTTCGTAGACGAGGTTGTGCTGTCATATGCCAAGCTTTCCTTTACTAAACATTGGCTTTTTGCCTCTTAACACAAAGCCATCAGTATAGATAATCACATCACCAGGACGTGAGAAAAGACAAAATAAGAACCTAATAATATACTTTTTTTTAATGCACTGCTGGTAAAATGAATTCAAATAAATGTCTGGTCAAATAAAACTTGATGAGTCAGTACCATGAACACACAACAGGCCTACATATAATTTCTTTAATAAATTATGCTGATGAATGTAACTGAACTGTGGAACTGGTAAAAGGATGGCTAAACATTTGCTGCAGGAGTGTCCAATATATACAACAGAGAAAGTTATTTTAGCCTACACATGATACATTTGATAACACACTCTGGAGATCACAAGCTCAAGTTGACTGCTGCTTTCTTTGAATATAAGTATTCAAACGTTGACATCTGAAGGTGTATGAAGAAAAAGAAGAAATGTCAATGCAATGGACTTCAGAGTCAAAACTCAAATCTTGCACACTTCACCATGCAACTGCATGCACAGCTGTGTGTAATTCAAGATCACCAAAACAGACAGAAAGACCGGCAGTAATCAGTACATGGGGAAGTCTGCATCCACTTGTTTAGTCCAGCTGTACAGACCACCTCGAATATCCACCAAGATCACTCCACTGGACATGAGTTGTTTCTGCAGCAGATCCACGGCCAGCTGAGAGTCATTGCCCCTGCGACACACACAGACCACAGGGATCTTTGAGCTGTCTGGCTGTTCGCTGTTGTAATGGCACTGGTCCTTTACACTCTGTATTATCTGTGTGGCTACCTGGGCGATATTTTTGTTGAACAATGGGAAAGGAATGTCTGTTTTTCATTAAGGGAAATAAGTTTTGTTTTAAATTTATGTGGGGCAGATTCTCACAATGGTTTCTTAAACCATCTTGTCTTAGAGTTGTCTTTATCCCAACTAGCATAATGCTTATGCATATATACACACACATATGTGATTCACATGAAATAAATATTTATAACATTGTAAATACTCTCTCACTTTGTCACTGTGAAAGTGCGTGTACACATGCACGCTCACAAGCATGCATATAAGTGTGCGTGCACAAGTATACATGCTCTCTCTCACTTCCTCATGCACTCATTCAACCACTCTCTCCCTCTCTCTCTCATACCGACCCATCCACCTACTCACTCACTCTCTCTCTCATACCCACCCATCCACCTACTCACTCTCTCTCTCTCTCATACTCACCCATCCATTTACTCACTCTCTCTCTCTCATGCCCACCCATCCACCTACTCACTCACTCTCTCTCATACCAACCCATCCACCTACTCACTCACTCTCTCTCTCTCATACTCACCCATCCATTTACTCACTCACTCTCTCTCTCATACCCACCCATCCACCTACTCACTCACTCTCTCTCTCACAGAGAAAGATTGAGATAAATCTAGACCAGAACCACCGCTGGATTGAGACAAGTGGAAACAAATCCAACAAACACAAAAGGATACTCAGGGCCGGATGTGGTAGCTGGCATATCTCCAGCTCAACCGCAGGCCGGACGTCGACGAGCAAATGAGGGACTTGCTCATTCAACATGGAGGCATACTTCTGGCAGTAGACAACATACATAGATTCAGTCCTGGTCAACACTTGCAATATCTGCTCAAACATCTCATTTTGTATGTATTAATCAGCAGGGGGATACACTATTCCAGGCAGCATTTGATTCAATCACATAGGGCCTCAGGTTGACCTAGCCTAAAATGAGTAATCATGTGACTTGAAAGCTGACATAGGCATTCATGTCTTTCCTCAGATCTCGGTCCGTGGTGCTCTGGATAAACACTGCTGATGATATTCCTCCATGCCACCTTCTCAGTCCATCTAGGATCATTTCTCTTGGTCTTTTTCCGCTGACATTTCCTGTTGTCATGATATCGACAATGCCTCTCTACTCATCACATGACCAAAAAATGATGTTTGTCTCTTTCTTATAGTTATATATAATGTTCTAGTTTCATTAGCCTCTGGATACCAGGACATTTTTCTGCAAAGTAAAGGTGGACAGCATGATACTGTCCACACATCATTTGCTGTGTGATTTAAACATGTGCAGTTAGCACCATATACCCACTGTATCAAATCGTGTAAAAGGATCATTATCGTATACTGTGAAGCACACCAGCATGTGTTTAAACAGTGAAGAGAAAACAGCTGCCAGGCCAATCTTAATCATAATAATAATATGGATTTACACAATTGTAAGTTCACTTGATCTTTTATGTTTATTTAAAAAAAAGATTATTATTGGACCTGAGTAAAGGGTTGAGTCTGGAGGCCAGAGTCCAGGACTTGAGTAAAGGGTTGAGTCTGGAGGCCAGAGTCCAGGACTTGAGTAAAGGGTTGAGTCTGGAGGCCACAGTCCAGGGCCTGAATAAAGAGTTGAGTCTGGAGGCCAGAGTCCAGGGTCTGAACCCTAGACCTAAGTAAAGGGCTTAGAATGGAGACCAGAGTCCAGGGCCTGAGTAAAGGGTTGAGTCTGGAGGCCAGAGTCCAGGACTTGAGTAAAGGGTTGAGTCTGGAGGCCAGAGTCCAGGGCCTGAATAAAGGGTTGAGTCTGGTGGCCAGAGTCCAGGGCCTGAGTAAAGGGTTGAGTCTGGAGGCCAGAGTCCAGAGCCTGAGTAAAGGGTTGAGTCTGGAGGCCAGAGTCCAGGGTCTGAACCCTAGACCTAAGTAAAGGGCTTAGAATGGAGACCAGAGTCCAGGGCCTGAGCCATAGGCCTGAGTAAAGAGAAGTCTGGGGCCTGAGTATGACTATGTAAATCTAGCTGGACTCTCAGGGCTAGATGTAATCATGGACTCTCAGGGCTAGATGTAATCATCTGCATGCTGCTTGAACCCTGCATGTCCAGTCCTCAGTATCCAAGAGCCTGGCCTGAGCATACATCAGCCTGGAGGAGCCCAGCAGGTCACCAATCGACAGCCATGAAAGTGAACGGAAGCAACGGCTGGACTGGAGCACACTTTCTATCTGTGCTTAGCATTATCATTACCAACACGTGCCTTGCTGACTGTGAAGGGTGGTCATGTTTCTCCATATGCTGAAACATGTCACAGCATGAACCAATTGATGCACTGAACCCTTCCTTGCAACAACACAAAACTGTCAAGAATTTTCCCTCGCTATCTTCCTATATCACTTTCAAAAAATCTTTTCAGTTGTCACAAAATATTTCAGTTTTTGCCATCTCATAATGTGCCAATGGGGTCTTTAGGTCACTGACAGTTTATCCAACTACCCACACACACAAAACTGACTCAACAGTTGTAATGAATCCAGAGGTCATTAAGTCTTAATTGTTTCTATCCCCAGCAATGGGTCACGTATCATTTGCTATTCGTCATACGCACCAGTCAATGTGTCATGTTTGACTGTACTTGCCAAGTTCAGTGAGAGCAGACTGAAGATACTGACAATGTGTTTGCTGTACACAAGGCTGGTATATTTGGACCATTTCACAATCTAAACTAAACTAAACAAACTAAACTATTTCACAATCAACAGAGAAGAACATCAAGATCTTTGAAATGAATTGGTTACTGGAGGTCAGCATGGCCGAATGGGTAAGAGACCTTGTTCTTAAACATCCGGTGTGCTGATGCTGAGGTAGGGGGTTCAGCCCCTACACTGGACAGCTGGACTAAAATGTGACTTCTCGTCCTTGACTTGGGGACGTAAATTACAAGTACCACTGAAGTTGGAGTAGGTTTGCTTTATATGATATGTAACTGCAGTATGCACATGAAATGCATCAAAATATGGCAGGCAATAAATCGTGCAACATATTGTTTGTGGATTCAGTGTTTAAATTTCCAATTCCCCTACGTCACATTTGCCACTTATCCAACTGCCCCTTGACAATAGTTATAATTACCTTTGCACTGATCCTGCTGGAGTCACTCAGTATATGCAGGTCTGGATTCTGGCATTGGGAAAACAAGGAATAGCAATTAGGGGATACATGTCTCTTTGAAAGGAAAGTTCCAAGAGTATACAACAGGTTAGCATACTTCCAGATCAGTTGACAAAGCAAAACATAACAGACAACCAGTCATCCACACATACAGTCAAATTAACAAACGAAATTAACACCAAAATTGTACGAGAATGTCATGAAACTGTACCAAAGCACCTCTTATATTAGAAATTAGTGGAACTGCAGTAAAGCTGTAAAAATACAATGAGTAAATCAACAAAAAATGAGAAGAGGAATTTTTAGCTTTACAAGAACACAATCACAAATACAAGAGCTCAATCACAAATACAAGAACACAATCACAAATACAAGAACACAATCACAAATACAAGAACACAATCACAAATATAACAACACAGTCAAAAATATGATGACACACTCATAAATATGATGACACAATCACAAATATGATGACACAATCACAAATACGATGACAATCACAAATACAAGAACACAATCACAAATATACAAAAACAGTCACAAATACAAGAACGCAATCACACATACAAGAACACAATCACCAATACAAGAACACAATCACCAATACAAGAACACAATCACAAATACAAGAACACAATCACAAATACAAGAACACAATCACAAATATAAAAACACAGTCACAAATAAAAGAACACAATCACAAATATAAAAACACAATCACAAATATAAAAACACAATCACAAATACAAGAACACAATCACAAATATAAAAACACAATCACAAATATAAAAACACAATCACAAATATAAAAACACAATCACAACTACAAGAACACAATCACAAATATAAAAACACAATCACAAATATAAAAACACAATCACAAATACAAGAACACAATCACAAATATAAAAACACAATCACAAATATAAAAACACAATCACAAATACAAGAACACATCACAAATATAAAAACACAATCACAAATATAAAAACACAATCACAAATATAAAAACACAATCACAAATATAAAAACACAATCACAAATATAAAAACACAATCACAAATACAAGAACACAATCACAAATATAAAAACACAATCACAAATATAAAAACACAATCACAAATATAAAAACACAATCACAAATATAAAAACACAATCACAAATACAAGAACACAATCACAAATATAAAAACACAATTACAAATATAAAAACACAATCACAAATACAAGAACACAATCACAAATATAAAAACACAATCACAAATATAAAAACACAATCACAAATACAAGAACACAATCACAAATATAAAAACACAATCACAAATATAAAAACACAATCACAAATATAAAAACACAATCACAAATATAAAAACACAATCACAAATACAAGAACACAATCAAAAATATAAAAACACAATCACAAATATAAAAACACAATCACAAATATAAAAACACAATCACAAATACAAGAACACAATCACAAATATAAAAACACAGTCACAAATACGAGAACACAATCACAAATATAAACAACAGTCACAAATACAAGAACACAATCACAAATACAAGAACACAATCACAAATACAAGAACACAATCACAAATACAAGAACACAATCACAAATACAAGAACACAATCACAAATACAAGAACACAATCACAAATACAAGAACACAATCACAAATACAAGAACACAATCACAAATACAAGAACACAATCACAAATATAAAAACACAATCTCAACTATAAAAACACAGTCAAAAATACAAGAACACAAACACAAATATAAAAAAAACAGTCACAAATACAAGAACACAATCACAAATACAAGAACACAATCACAAATATAATAACACAATCACAAATACACAAACACAAATACAAGAACACAATCACAAATACAATGACACAATCACAAATACAATGACACAATCACAAATACAAGAATACAATCACAAATACAATGACACAATCACAAATACAAGAACACAATCACAAATACAAGAACACAATCACAAATACAAGAACACAATCACAAATACAATGACACAATCACAAATACAAGAACACAATCACAAATACAATGACACAATCACAAATACAAGAACACAATCACAAATACAATGACACAATCACAAATACAAGAACACAATCACAAATATAAAAACACAATCACAAATACAAGAACACAATCACAAATATAACGACACAATCACAAATATAACGACACAATCACAAATATAACAACACAATCACAAATATAATGACACAATCACAAATACAAGAACAGAATCACAAATACAAGAACACAATCACAAATGACAAAACAGGTGTAGGTGGCTAGAGCCTTTGTCAGCATACACACAAGAAACACATACATACAAGAAACACATACATACAAGAAACACATACATACAAGAAACACATACATACAAGAAACACATACATACAAGAAACACATACACACAAGAAACACATACATACAAGAAACAGACACTGATACAATCACACACAAATATACACAAGTTAATCAGCTGATGTTGATCTGCCATCAGTGTAGGACAGACTGTGAAATGTTCACTGAGTGTGCATATCAGATGGCTGTGGGTTAGCTGACCAGAAGCACATAAAGCAGTGGTTCTCAACCGGTGGGGAATTCCCCCCCCCCCCCCCCCCCAGGGGGGAATTTTAGGGTTTCCAGGGGGGAAATGAAGACCATTTCAAGATCGCGTTAATACAAGAACCGATTATTTGATATTGTTTTTCCCTTCATACTTTACAGTTAAGTACGTCTCATCCTTCTAAAATTCATTTTATAAAGTCAGTAGACCCACAAATCATGTTTTATGTGGATGTCTAGACTTGTTTCAGTATGTGCTATTAAATTTACCTTACATTTTTACGTATACTGTATAGGGGTGGGGGAATTTTTAGATAGGAAATATGAAAAGGGGGGGGGGGGGATGCCGTTCTGAAAATACGGTGAAGGGGGGGCACGGGCCAAAAAAGGTTGAGAACCACTGACATAAAGGAAATCAGAATGGGGAAAAGGATGGAGGGAGAGGAAGACAGAGGGAGAGAAGGGTTGTCAATCTCACTAGTAATGAAAGCCTAGGCAAAATTAAGGCAGGGAAAGCGCATGGATACAGGGGTGAACCAAAAGTTCTCCATATGAAATGGGCGAATATTTGGTGACGGTGCAGCAATGTAAATGATATAAACAACACGAAACAAAGCATACCACGTGTTGGGCAGCTTCCATTAGGGACATTAATGTGAAAGTGAATAACACACAGACTCTGGTCTTGATGTATGGTTAGCAGTCTGCATGTTTCTGTTTTATTTTTCCAGATAATAATAATAATAATTATGGTCAAATTCTTCTGCTTCTGCTCGTTATCCTCTAATGGGGTACAGGCCTCAAGTAACTCAAGCCGTCCCGAAAGCCGAAATTTGCTCTTTCAATCAATCAATCATGTGCCATGCCGGAAAGCGTGGGCAGTCATGACTCCCCACTTCACTCGATCACCAGAGTCATGGATCAGCTCAGTGTTCCTGTCTCGACCATGCCATGTGGCCAAGTCATCCAGGTATTTACTTCTCGGTCTTCCCCTTAGTCTGTTCCCTTCGATCTTGCCAGATGTCACTAAGTTCTCCAATCCATTTCTTCTCATAACATGTCCAAAAAATTTTGACTGTCTACTTTCTCTAATCAATTTACGATTTTCATTTGTCTCCTGTAGTACTTAGGTCATTGGTTTTTCTGTCTGTCCATGGTATTCTTTGCATTTTCCTCAGAAACCACATTTCTGTAGCCATCAGATGTTTTTCAGCTTGACTCCTCATTGTCCAAGTTTCACATCCATACAAAAGAACAGGCTCTATGTAGCACCTCAACACTCTTTTTCTCGTTTCAATTGACATCTTTTTATTGGTCAGTATGTTTTTCATCTTGCTAAAGGCTACTTTCGCCATGGCGATTCTTGTTCTAATCTCTACAAGGCATCTCCCATCAGATGTTATGACTGTTCTGAGATAATTGTACCGATTCACTTGTTGAAGAATATTCCCATTTACTTGTATATTACATTGTGGTATTTCGTTCTTCCTAGTGACGACCATAATCTGTATCTTTTTACAATTTAATTCTAATCCCAGTTGTTCACTGTGTGCAACAACCGCATCTACTAATTGTTGCAGATCCTGCTCATTGTCTGCAATCAATACTGTATCATCTGCATATCTAATGTTATTGATGTTTCGTCCTCCAATGCTGATTCCATTTATATCTTCTACATTTCTGAAAATATTTTCACTGTATAGGGAAAAAAGATCTGGAGACATTACACATCCCTGCCTAACACCTCTCTTAATAGGCTGATATTGTCCCACTTCATTATCAATCCTTATGGCAGCTTGTTTTCCAATATATGTTTTTTATAAGTCTAATGTCTTTCCCATCAATTTGTAGATCTGCAAGCATATCTACCATGTTGACATGTCTTACTCTATCGAAAGCCTTTGTGTAGTCAATAAAGCAAAGATGTATATCTTTGTTTACTTCTATAGAACGTTCAATAACTGAACGCAGCATATACACAGCATTTACTGTACCCTTTCCTTCTACAAACCCACATTGTTCTTCCCCTATTTCAGGTTGTATTTTCTTCGTCACTCTTTGTATGATAATTCATAGCAAAATCTTTGTGATGTGACTCATTATATTAATTGTTCTATGTTGATCACATTCCAAGGCTCCCGATTTCTTTGAGGTTGTAATAAATTCAGAATTACATAATTCAGAAGGTATATGTCCGGTATCATACTTGCTCTTTGGCTTCTGTAAATTCTTTACCGTTTTCTAATTCTCATCTCCGTATGTTTTCAATTTCCATCTTCTTTTGCTTGCCCTGTGGGTTCTACAAGGTGGAAACATGTGGGTACACACACACCAACCTCTATAAAGTGGAGACATGTGGACACACACACACCAACCTCTGTAAGGTGGAGACTGGGGATACACACACACCAACCTCTATAAGGTGGAGACATTTGGATACACACACACACCTACCTCTATAAGGTGGAGACATTTGGATACACACACACACCTACCTCTATAAGGTGGAGACATTTGGATACACACACACACCTACCTCTATAAGGTGGAGACATTTGGATACACACACACACCTACCTCTATAAGGTGGAGACATTTGGATACACACACACACCTACCTCTATAAGGGATACACAATCTTCACCACTCCAAGGTGCGGACATGAGAACACATAAACTCCTTAACCACTACAACACAGAGACATTAGAACACAGAAACACCTCTATAACCATAACATGGAGACATAGAACAAATAAAAATGTACATAACAATACAAGAACAAATATGCATGTTTACGTGTTGACAAATTCTAAATGGTCCACTATCATTATTTACAAGTTTACAACTATGGTGCTCAGAATGTGCCAGCTTGCACACCTAAACCATCAATCATCATAATCTGATCCTCTGCTGGCAGCTTACAAGCCAATATTTTTTTACCTTCTGTTTCCTTTTATATCATTTGCGGAGCCTGGTAACTTAATCCAGGTATCTAATGGTGTCAACAAGTGCTTACGCCGCAATAACAGCTCCTGGTTTTATTTGTTTATGTCAATATTGATCTATCCAAAAGTTGAAGCAACAAATATTGTATTAAGAAGGCATGGTGACATAGTGGTTCATCATCATCATGTTTCATGAGGATAGGGTGATTATGCTTCAATATCTTACATGATCATAGGTCTTGAGGGAGTTAAAGCTGGAGAACATAAAATAAATATTCTGAGATATGCAAATGAGGCAGTTTTAAAAGCAGAATCTGAGTCTGCCCATTTAAGGGGGGGGGGGGGGGGGGGGGGGGGGGGGGGGGGAGGGGCGAATGAAGATCATCAAGATCGCGTTAATACAAGAACGATTATTAGATATTGTTTTTCCCTTCATACTTTTACAGGTAAGTACATCTCACTTCTAAAATCATTGTATAGTCAGTAGACCCACAAATCATGTTTATGTGGATGTCTAGACTTGTTTTCAGTATGTGCTATTAAATTTACCTTACATTTTACAATAACTGTATAGGGGTGGGGGGATTTTTTAGATAGGAAATATGAAAGCGGGGAGAATGACGTTCTGAAAATCACAGTGAAGGGGGGGGGGGGGGGGGGGGGGGGGGGGGGCACAGGCAAATTTTTATAGGAAGGGGGGGAATGACGTTCTGAAATATTGGTGAAGGGGTGGGGCACGGCCAAAAAAGGTGAGAACCACTGACATAAGGAAATCAGAATGGGAAAGGGATGGAGGAAGAGGAGGACAGAGGGAGAGACGGGTTGTCAATCTCACTAGTATGAAAAGCTCTAAGCAAAATTAAGGCAGGGAAAGCGCATGGAGTATAGGGTGAACCAAAGTTCTCCACATGAAATGGGCAAATATTGGTGAGTGCGCAGCAATGTAAATAATATAAAACAACAGGAAAACAAAGCATACCAAGTGTAGGGCAGCTTCCATTAGGGACATTAACGTTGAAAGTGAATAACACGCAGACTCTGGTCTTGATGTATGGTTAGCAGTCTGCATGTTTCTGTTTTATTTTTCCAGATAATAATAATAATAATAATTATGGTAAATGCTTCTGCTTCTGCCCATTATCCTCTAATGGGGTACAGGCCTCAAGTACTCACAGCCGTCCAAAAGCCGAAATTTGCTCTTTCAATCAATCAATCATGTGCCATGCCGGAAAGTGTGGGCAGTCATGACTTGCCATTTCACTCGATCATCAGAGTCGTGGATCAGCTAGTGTTCCTATCTTGACCATGCCATGTGGCCAAGCCATCCAGATATTTACTTCTCAGTCTTCCCCTTGGTCTGTTCCCTCAATCTTGCCAGATGTCACTAAGTTCTCCCAATCCATTTTTTTTCATTAACATGCCCAAAAAATGATGACTGTCTACGTCTAATTTCTCTAATCCAATTTACAATTTTCATTTGTCTCATGAGTAATTGGTCATTGATTTTTCTGTCGTCCATGGTATTCTTTGTATTTTCCTCCAGAAACACATTTCTGCAGCCATCAGATGTTTTTCAGCTGACTGCACATGTCCAAGCTTCAATACCAAAATAACAGGCTCTATCCTCGTACCCCTACCCCTCAACACTCTTTTTTTTTCTCGTTTCAAAATTAACATCTTTTTATTGGTTCAGTCAAGCCGTCCTGTTTTAGTATCATCCCATCTTGCTAAGGTCCTGTTACTTTCTGTTATGTAAAGTTAGTATCTGTTATGGCCACTGTTTTTTTTCATCGTTGCTCTTAAAGGCTACTCGCTATCGCGATTCTTGTTTCTAATCTTTACAAGGCATCATCTCCCATCAGATGTTATGACTGTTCTTGAGATAATTGTGTACCGATTCACTTTTGTGAAGAATATTCCGACATTTACTTGTATATTACAGTTGTGGTATTTTTGGTTCTTCCCTAGTAACGATCATAATCTAGTGTCGTTTTACAATTTAATTCTAATCCCAGTTGCTTCACTGTGTGCAACAACCGCATCTACTAATTGTTACAGATCCTGTGCCTCATTGTCTGAATTCATACGTATTCATCTGCATATCTAATGTTATTATGCTGATTCCATTTATAATCCTTTTACATTTCTGAAAAAATTTTCAATGTACTCTGTATAGGGAAAAAAAGATCTGGAGACATTACACATCCCTGCCTAACACCTGTTTATAGGCTGGTATTGTCCCACTTCATTATCAATCCTTGTTGTTTCCAATATATGTTTTTTATAAGTCTAATGTCATTTCTTACCATCACTTTGTAGATCTGCAAGCATATCTACCATGCTGACATGTCTAACTCTATCGAAAGGCATTTGTGTAGTCAATAAAGCAAAGGTGTATATCCTTGTTTACTTCTATGGCACGTTCAATAACTGTTCGCAGCATTACTCAGCATTTACTGCATACCCTTTCCTTCTACAAAACCCACATTGTTCTTCCCCTACTTCAGGTTGTATTTTCTTCCTCACTCTTTGCATGATAATTCGTAGCAAAATCTTTGTGATGTGAATCATTATATTAATTATTCTATGTTGATCACATTCCAAGGCTCCTGATTTCTTTGGGATTGCAATAAAGTCAGAATTACATAATTCAGAAGGTATATGTCCGGTATCATACTTGCTCTTTAGCTTCTGTAAATTCTTTACCTGTTTCTAATTCTCATCTCCATATGTTTTCAATTTTTATCTTTTTTTGCTTGCCCTGTGGGTTCTACAAGGTGGAAACATGTGGATACAGACACACCAACCTCTATAAAGTGGAGACATGTGGATACACACACACCAACCTCTGTAAGGTGGAGACTGGGGATACACACACACCTACCTCTATAAGTTGGAGACATTTGGATACACACACACACCTACCTCTATAAGTTGGAGACATTTGGATACACACACACACCTACCTCTATAAGTTGGAGACATTTGGATACACACACACACCTACCTCTATAAGTTGGAGACATTTGGATACACACACACACCTACCTCTATAAGTTGGAGACATTTGGATACACACACACACACCTACCTCTATAAGTTGGAGACATTTGGATACACACACACACACCTACCTCTATAAGTGGAGACATTTGGATACACACACACACACCTACCTCTATAAGTTGGAGACATTTGGATACACACACACACCTACCTCTATAAGTTGGAGACATTTGGATACACACACACACCTACCTCTATAAGTTGGAGACATTTGGATACACACACACACCTACCTCTATAAGTTGGAGACATTTGGATACACACACACACCTCCTCTATAAGGTGAGACATTTGGATACCACACACACACCTACCTCTATAAGTTGGGACAATTTGGATACACACACACACCTACCTCTATAAGTTGGAGACATTTGGATACACACACACACCTACCTCTATAAGTTGGAGACATTTGGATACACACACACACCTACCTCTATAAGTTGGAGACATTTGGATACACACACACACACCTACCTCTATAAGTTGGAGACATTTGGATACACACACACACCTACCTCTATAAGTTGGAGACATTTGGATACACACACACACACCTACCTCTATAAGTTGGAGACATTTGGATACACACACACACCTACCTCTATAAGTTGGAGACATTTGGATACACACACACACCTACCTCTATAAGTTGGAGACATTTGGATACACACACACACACCTACCTCTATAAGTTGGAGACATTTGGATACACACACACACCTACCTCTATAAGTTGGAGACATTTGGTATACACACACACACACCTACCTCTATAAGGTGGAGACATTTGGATACACACACACACACCTACCTCTATAGTTGGAGACATTTGGATACACACCACACCTACCTCTATAAGTTGGAGACATTTGGATACACACAACACACACCTACCTCTATAAGTTGGAGACATTTGGATACACACACACACACCTACCTCTATAAGTTGGAGACATTTGGATACACACACACACACCTACCTCTATAAGTTGGAGACATTTGGATACACACACACACCTACCTCTATAAGTTGGAGACATTTGGATACACACACACACACCTACCTCTATAAGGTGGAGACATTTGGATACACACACACACACCTTACCTCTAATAAGTTGGAGACATTTGGATACACACACACACCTACTTCTATAAGTTGGAGACATTGGATACACACACACACCTACCTCTATAAGTGGAGACATTTGGATACACACACACACCTACCTCTATAAGTTGGAGACATTTGGATACACACACACACACCTACCTCTATAAGTTGGAGACATTTGGATACACACACACACCTACCTCTATAAGTTGGAGACATTTGGATACACACACACACCTACCTCTATAAGTTGGAGACATTTGGATACACACACACACCTACCTCTATAAGTTGGAGACATTTGGATACACACACACACCTACTCATAAGGTGGAGACATTTGGATACACACACACACCTACTCTATAGTTGGAGACATTGGTATACACACACACCTACCTCTATAAGTGGAGACATTTGGATACACACACACAACTACCTCTATAAGTGGAGACTTTGGATACACACACACACCTACCTCTATAAGTTGGAGACATTTGGATACACACACACACACCTACCTCTATAAGTTGGAGACATTTGGATACACACACACACCTACCTCTATAAGTTGGAGACATTTGGATACACACACACACACCTACCTCTATAAGTGGAGACATTGGATACACACACACACTACCTCTATAAGTTTGGAGACATTTGGATACACACACACACCTACTCTATAAGTTGGAGACATTTGGATACACACACACACACCTACCTCTATAAGTTGGAGACATTTGGATACACACACACCTACCTCTATAAGTTGGAGACATTTGGATACACACACACACCTACCTCTATAAGGTGGAGACATTTGGATACACACACACACACCTACCTCTATAAGTTGGAGACATTTGGATACACACACACACCTACCTCTATAAGTTGGAGACATTTGGATACACACACACACACCTACCTCTTAAGTTGGAGACATTTGGATACACACACACACACCCTACCTCGATAAGTTGGAGACATTTGGATACACACACACACACCTACCTCTATAAGTTGGAGACATTTGATACACACACACACCTACATCTATAAGTTGGAGACCTTGGATACACACACACACACCTACCTCTATAAGGTGGAGACATTTGGATACACACCACACACCCTACCTCTATAAGTTGGAGACATTTTGGATACACACACACACCTACCTCTATAAGTTGGAGACATTTGGATACACACACAACCTACCTCTATAAGTTGGAGACATTTGGATACACACCACACACCTACCTCTATAAGTTGGGAGACATTTGGATACACACACACACACCTACCTCTATAAGTTGGAGACATTGGATACACACCACACACACCTACCTCTATAAGTTGGAGACATTTGGATACACACACACACCTACCTCTATAAGTTGGAGACATTTGGATACACACACACACACCTACCTCTATAAGTTGGAGACATTTGGATACACACACACACCTACCTCTATAAGGTGGAGACATTGGGAACACACACACACCTACCTCTATAAAGTTGGAGACATTGGATACACACACACACATACCTCTATAAGTTGGAGACATTTGGATACACACACACAACCTACCTCTATAAGTGGAGACATTTGGATACACACACACCACCTACCTCTATAAGTTGGAGACATTTGGATACACACACACACCACCTACCTCTATTAAGTTGGAGACATTTGGATACACACACACACCTACCTCTATAAGTTGGAGACATTTGGATACACACACACACACCTACCTCTATAAGTTGGAGACATTTGGATACACACACACACCTACCTCTATAAGTTGGAGACATTTGGATACACACACACACCTCCCTCTATAAGTTGGAGACATTTGGATTACACACACACACAACTACCTCTATAAGTTGGAGACCTTTGGATACACACACACCACCTACCTCTATAAGTGGAGACATTTGGATACACACACACACGACTACCTCTATGGGTGGAGACATTTGGATACACACACACACCTACCTCTATAATTTGGAGGACATTTGGATAAAACACACACACCTACCTCATAAGGGGGACATTTGGATACCACACAAAACACCTACCTCTATAAGGGGATACACATCTCACCACTCCAAGGTGCGGACAAAAAACACAAAAACTCCTTAACCACTACAACACAGAGACATTAGAACACAGAAACACCTCTATGGAGACATAGAACAAATAAAAATGTACATAACAAGAACAAATACGCATGTTTACGTGTTGACAAATTCTAAATGGTCCACTATCATTATTTACAAGTTTTACAACTATGGTGCTCAGAAATGTGCCAGCTTGCACACCTAACCATCAATCATCATAATCTGATCCTCTGCTGGCAGCTTACAAGCTAATAAAAAAATATTTTGTTACCTTCTGTTTCCTTTTATATCATTTGCGGAGCCTGGTAACTTAATCCAGGGATCTAATGGTGTCAACAAGTGCTTACGCCGCAATAACAGCTTTTATTATAACTGGTTTTATTTTTTTATGTCAATATTGATGTATCCAAAAGTTGAAGCAACAAATTGTATTAAGAAGCCATGGTGACATAGTGGTTCATCATCATCATGTTTCATGAGGATAGGGTGATTAGCTTCAATATCTTACATGATCATAGGTCTTGAGGGAGTTAAAGCTGGAGAACATAAAAAAAATTCTGAGATATGCAAATGAGGCAGTTTTAAAAGCAGAATCTGAGTCTGCCCATCATTCAAACCAAGGTTGTGGTGGAGAGAATGAAGGAGTGATAATCATTAAACATGAGTAAAACTAAATGTACGGTAGTTTGTTGCAGGGTGTCATTAGAAGGCAGTCCTATGACTAATTAAATTATTGGAGAAGTCTCAGCAGGCCAGCAAGCAAGTTGATTAAAGAATTGAGATCCATGGTTCACAACTGCATGTGGCCGCTGACACACGTTCAGCCCAGCAGATACTGGCCTTCCACGCACTAAAATGTCTTCTTACCTTGTCACATGCTCCTGCACCACAGAACTGCTCATAATCAATCAGCTTTAAGATCGTAGGTTTCTCCCCACACACACTGCACGTCTTCGACCTGGATCTAAGCTTGACATTCCGGAAAGTTCCATCCAGACCATCGAAGAGAAGTAACCTCTGACAAAATGATGCTGGTAGATACAGGTTAAAGAATTCCATTTCTACGACGTTGTTTTTCTTGTTGATGTTTATTTTCTTTTTAGCGTTACTCTCTCAAGCGTAGTCCATACACTTGCTACTACTACTTCTAGTGCACTGGACTGATGTTTGCGTGTGTGCTAGCTTTCCATATTATATATGATAATTACCAGTGTCCTTCTCACATGAGAAATAGCTCTTTCCATGATATGCCTACTTCTTGTCTACTTCAGACATGAATAACCCAGTTCTATTTATGTAATGCCTACTTCTTTACTTCTGACAAGTAATCAGTCTTTTAATTGACATGCCTACTTATTGTCTACTTCTGACACGAGTAAATAGTTACTGTCATGTCACAAATACGTCTAGCGTATTTCAGGCATGAGTAACAGTCACTGTCATGTCATGAATACTTCTAGTCTACTTCTGAGATAAGTAACCTATTCTTTCGATGACATGCCTTCTTCTTGTCTACTCCTGACATGACTAACTAGTTACTTTTATGACATGCCTCCTACTTGACATATGGCATAATGAAGTTGAGACGGCCACTTCCCCACCACACCACCTTTCCTTCCCAGGCGATTCTGACAATTATCCCATTCCTCTCACATGGGTGCCAGTGCTGGGATTAAACCTGGATCAACTACTTGGTAAGCAAGCATACAGCCACTGTGGCTATTTATAGCTCAGATATAAACAGCATGTATTTGTGTGCTGCCTGGGCCCAGTATTGAAGCAAAGAACAATAACACACTAACCTACCATGCATGTCATCTAAAGCCACTAAGGAGGGTTGGCATATGGGACTGGCTAGTTCATCCCATAGGAAACATCTGCTGCAGAATCTAACCAATCATGAAAAAGTCCACAAAAGGCTTAGCATGAGTTGATTCTGGGCTTACACTCCTTTGGCAGTTGAAAGGCAGAAGAAAAAGACAGCTAAACCATTTGGCTGTTAGCTCCATGAAAGAATAATGTAACCATGCCACAACTTAGGCAGAAAATCCCATTAAATGGCTTCTCCTTTACTGAATCCACTTTTTCTGCATGGGCACTAGACTGAAGCCTGTTGACAATGAAGTACCTAAAACCTGTGGAAGGGAACATTACCACCCCAGGCTTCATCCCAGTCTGTCTGTCCTGAATCATGACTCAGTTACATCTTGATATGCCCCTCTGCAGATGTCACGTCCCAGTACCAGTGTAGCATCCCCCACAAACAGGATAGACGTACACAAGACGAGATTAGCATTCTGAAAACTCAACTGTGAAAGAGTATTTCACAATGAATTAAAGATACCACCAACTCCTCTACTCACAATATTAAGTTGTTTGAACACTTGTCTCAATATAGACAACATGCCCCCTTTAAAATCTTAGTATACCAAGCATTCTTTTATCTTGTTCTATGATATATTGCCATAGGCCTTATTACAATTAGCATAATACTTTGTTTTAATTAGTTATGTAGTAATAATTTTTGTACATTTCTCATGCATTTATAAATCACATATATTTGTTGTTTAAGATTAACTAAATATAAGATATGTTAATAACAAAATATATTAACAGAGAGAGATCATAAAGGCAGAATGTTAGACAGGTCTGCTTGCCTTTATTAACTCTAATTTTAACTAATGTTTTTCTTCTTTGTCTAAAGCATAATCACCTTTGATATAATAATAATCTTTGTCCAAAGCATAATCATCTTTGTCCAAAGCATAATCATCTTTGTCCAAAACATAATAATCTTTGTCCAAAGCATAATCATCTTTCTCCAAAGCAGCATAATCTTTGTCCAAAGCATAATCATCTTTGCCCAAAACGTAATAATAACAAATCTACAACATTTAGCTCGATGCACAGATTGTTTTCATTATCTGTATTATTTTGATTGTCTTAATTATCTTTATTATTTAGATTGTCTTAATTATCTTTATTATTTAGATTGTCTTTATTATCTTTATTATTTTCATCTCATTAAGCTGAAATCTGGCATATATTCTCGTAACTCATCCCTAACGCAGCATGTGCTATACAAATATTGTCAACTCTACCACTATTTCACTAATTATTAAGCCGCAACATATAGCCAGAACTCTTAAAAAATGCATCTTCCTCAGACTCTTCATAATAAAAAGGATACGTTCCATCCCTGAAGCAATTTTAATAGCTTCTAAGGCCTGCAATGATCCAATTATCCCTGGAACTGTAATAAAAGACACAGAAAACAAAACACCATGACACTATTGTTATTCGTTCATCATCAAAATAACATCATTATGGTCAGAAACTACATGGCATTAGATCCAATCAACACGGCACAAACTGAAAATGACACAAACGTTTAATATATTGGCTTCATAATCAATAACAGTGAGGATTCTTCAAAAGAAGTCAGACGCTGCTGGCCATAGCAAAGTAGGCGTTAAACAGTACTAAGAACATAGCAAACAAGTTGAAGAAGAATTTTTGAGAACATGCAAAATATGTAGATGACTCATGGACCATTTCACAATCACTAAAGAACATTGGGGCTTTAGAGTTTACATGTTATAGAAAAGCTCTTAAAATATTGTGGACTAAAATGAAGAAGTATACGGACATTCTATAAGACTTAAACACTGAAGAAAGCTGGCTCATAAGAGGTATCATGTCTCCTGAAATAGTTTGGTAATATTAAACATCACAGTAGCTTGGAAAGAATAGTGGTTTAAGGCGTGATTCCTGGATGAGGACGCATCATGAAGATGGACACATGATATTGCAGACACATAGGGCATCACGGTGAAAGAGATAAGAGAATTGCAACAGAATTAGAAACTTATTAGGGTCTGATGAGAGTGATGTTCTCCTGATGAGAGTGATGTTCTCCTGATGAAAGTGACACTCTCTTAATGAGAGTGACAATCTAATGAGAGTGACATTCTCCTAATGAGAGTGACATTTTCCATACAACTTGCTATGTCATAATGACATTATGTGACATTATCTACATTTCACTGTTTCATCTGGTCAGTTGCCCAGTGTATCTTACAGGGTGTGTATATGGGTCCTTTACACTTTATTATATGCATAATTCATTCTATGTACACATCACAACATATGTACAACAATATTACATGTACACTTCATTAAATGAACACATCACATGCATGTGTAGTTCGTTACACACTGCCCATGTAGTTCACTACATATGATCATCCTGTGGTGTGTCCAGTCAAAGCTTCTCTCACATAAGTCTTTTAAAATGGCCCTCAATCATAAGGCAGGTGTCCTGTCTCTATCATAAGCCAGATGTCCTGTCTCTATCATAAGCCAGATGTCCTGTCTCTATCACAAGCCAGATGTCCTGTCTCTACCATAAGCCAGATGTCCTGTCTCTATCATAAGCTAGATGTCCTGTCTCTATCATAAGCCAGATGTCCTGTCTCTATCATAAGCCAGATGTCATGTCTCTATCATAAGCCAGATGTCCTGTCTCTATCATAAGCCAGATGTCCTGTTCTCTATTCATAAGCAGATGTCTGTCTCTATCATAAGCCAGATGTCCTGTCTCTATCATAGCCAGATGTCATGTCTCTATCATAAGCCAGATGTCCTGTCTCTACATAAGCCAGATGTCCTGTCTCTATCATAAGCCAGATGTCCTGTCTCTATCATAAAGCCAGATGTCCTGTCTCTATCATAAGACCAGATGTCCTGTCTCTATCATAAGCCAGATGTCCTGTCTCTACCATAAGCCAGATGTCCTGTCCTCTACCATAAGCCAGATGTCCTGTCTCTACCATAAGCCAGATGTCCTGTCTCTATCATAAGTCCAGATGTCCTGTCTCTATCATAAGCCAGATGTCCTGTCTCTATCATAGCCACATGTCTGTCCTCTATCATAAGCACATGTCATGTCTCTATCATAGCCAGATGTCCTGTCTCTATCATAAGCCAGATGTCCTGTCTCTATCATAAGCCAGATGTCCTGTCTCTATCATAAGCCAGATGTCCTGTCTCTATCATAAGCCAGATGTCCTGTCTCTATCATAAGCCAGATGTCCTGTCTCTATCATAAGCTAGATGTCCTGTCTCTACCATAAGCTAGATGTCCTGTCTCTATCATAAGCCAGATGTCCTGTCTCTATCACAAGCCAGATGTCCTGTCTCTATCACAAGCCAGATGTCATGTCTCTATCATAAGCCAGATGTCCTGTCTCTATCATAAGCCAGGTGTCCTGTCTCTACCATAAGCCAGATGTCCTGTCTCTATCATAAGCCAGATGTCCTGTCTCTATCATAAGCCAGGTGTCCTGTCTCTACCATAAGCCAGATGTCCTGTCTCTATCATAAGCTAGATGTCCTGTCTCTACCATAAGCTAGATGTCCTGTCTCTATCATAAGCCAGATGTCCTGTCTCTATCACAAGCCAGATGTCATGTCTCTATCATAAGCCAGATGTCCTGTCTCTATCATAAGCCAGGTGTCCTGCCTGTGTTGTCACCATGTGTAGATTTCTCTCACATCTGGAATCTAGCTGGCACTGTCATGAAGGGGTTACAGGCACAATTCATAATCCTGTTAACTGTTTTCGAAACAGCTGCAGTCATTTCGAAGCAGACTGCCATGCACTGGTTCTCATACAATGGTATGAGTGGCAGTCATTCAGAAAGCAATGGCAAACTACTGAACATAAACTTGCCAAGAAATCATAAACAGCCAAAACATGCCGGGATTGACTGTGACATCCTGTAAAGGATATGCAATTAACTTAACTATATATATATTAAGTAACTAAAACTGCAGTCAGGTCTTAGTCAGATATGACTGAGCTACCGTATAACAGTAGACGGTACTACCTGGTTTCTGTTAGCGCCGAACGTTGGGCGGCGCTTACCAAACCCGACACCCCACATTGTGCCAACGGCTTCGGGTGGAAGAGCGCAATTGGAAGGGTACAAGCCTTACCCTGGTGCGAGGAAATGCAAGCTAAAGACAAAATTGTCATGGCAGGGCAGACCAGGCCCTAAGCCTTGGTTGGCGACTGGTCTAGGATCGAAGCTCCGACAGGCGGACAGTTAGAGCATTGCTTTGCTGATCCGGCAGCTTCTGCAGCTTGTCTTGTTCCAGATGTAGGGGTGTTACCTTTCCTCTGGAGTGAACTAGGCAGGCCGAGAGAGGGATCATGCTGCATGGGCAACACATGATCTCTATATTTTAGCCCAGGCTTTGTGCTATGGAGAGGCAATAACTCCATCCCTGGTCTTAACTGGTCTCGGAATCAAAGCGAGAGGCAACTGTTACGGGTTATAAGTCCTTGTCAGTTGGCGTAGACATGGGGTGCCACGCGTTGCCTCTGACGGTGGGAGACACCTATAGGTGTCACTGATCAGCTACCGCCCGCCTCAAGCTGGGCAGCCCCCAGCCAATTGGGTGCTGATCCGCCACAGCCTGCCTGCTTCAATGGGTGCTTGGGGCTAGGACAAAATCTGAATCGCAGGCTGTAAAACCAATGCACCAGGTACAAACAAAAATAAAAATAGAAACCTCAAGCTACGGCTTGCAACCTGGAACGTGAGAACCATGTGTCCAGGATTTTCCACTGACTTGACCAATATTGACGATGTGAGAAAAACGGCTGTGATTGATGCCGAACTCAATCGTCTTAACATTGATATTGCTGGCCTGCAGGAGACTCGCCTCGCTGAGGAAGGGTCACTCAGGGAAAACAACTACACCTTTTTCTGGAAGGGTAGAGGGCAGGCAGAAAAAAGGCAACACGGTGTGGGCTTTGCAGTGAAGAATAAGCTACTGGGAATGATTGAAATTCCAGCAGGAGGAAATGAAAGACTATTGTCCCTGCGCTTGGCAACCTCTTGTGGGTTTGCCACCATTATTACTGCATATGCACCGACACTCGATTCCTCTGATGATGTGAAGGATTTGTTCTATGAGGAGTTAGACTCCGTGATCAAGGCAGTTCCAAAATCTGACTACATTTATATGCTCGGTGATTTCAATGCTCGTGTGGGCAAGGACTCGAGTTCATGGCCAGTGTGCCTTGGAAAATACAACATCGGTCGCATGAATGAAAATGGGCAAAGGCTGCTGGAGCATTGCACCAGTAATGACCTATGTATTACAAACTCTTTTTTTAAAACAAAAGAGATGCATAAGGTCACATGGAAACATCCAAGATCCGGCCATTGGCACCAGCTGGACTTCATCATCACACGGAGACAACATCTGAACCATATATCATTGACTCGTAGTTACCACAGTGCTGACTGTGATACGGATCATTCTTTGGTTGTTGCAAGGGTTAGACTGAGACCAAAGAGAATCTACACAGCTAAACACAAATCTAACCCCAGGATTAATATTATTAACACTCATGATCCTGAAAAGTGCTTTCAGTTTCAACAGCAACTTGAAGACGCTTTCACTGATACACCAGAAAATTGTACAGTAAATGAAAAGTGGGGTCAAATTAAGGAAACTCTTTATAAAACTGCCGTAGGGGTTTACGGCACTGTGGATCATAAGAGGCAGGACTGGTTTGCGGCCAACAGCGAGACTCTGCAGCCCTTGATTGATAAGAAGAAGAAAGCTCTCTTAAGAAACAAGGAAAGACCAACGCGTAACACTCTGAGTGAGCTAAGGCAAGCTAGGAAGGATGTGCAAAAGGCTGCCAGGCAGTGTGCAAATGATTATTGGATCAAGTTATGTGAGTCCATTCAAATCGCAAGTGATAAGGGAGACATAAGAAGCATGTATGAAGGAATAAAGAAAGCCTGTGGTCCAGTGATCAAAAGAAGTGCACCATTGAAAACCTTGACTGGAGAAATCATCACTGACAAGAAACGGCAGATGGACAGATGGGTAGAGCACTATTTGGAGCTTTACTCAAGTGAGACCAAACTAGCGGATGATGCCCTCAACGCCATAGAGGCTCTACCAACTCTTGACCACCTGGACACACTTCCCACCATAACAGAAGTTAAGTGTGCTATAAATGAACTTGCATCTGGCAAGGCTCCAGGTAAGGATGGGATTCCAATAGAAGTTATCAGGAGTGGGCAAGACACACTCACTCTACAGATCCACCAGCTAATAGAGCTATGCTGGCGTGAAGGACAAGTCCCACAGGATTTCAAAGATTCAAGCATCATAACACTGTACAAGAACAAGGGCGATCGGAGCGACTGCAACAACTATAGGGGTATCTCACTTCTGTGTATTGTTGGAAAAGTATTTGCCAGAATTGTTCTGCGCAGACTTCAAGTCCTAGGAGATCAAGTCTACCCCGAATCACAGTGTGGCTTTCGACAGAACCGGTCTACCACTGATATGATATTCTCATTGCGACAAATGCAAGAAAAATGCCGTGAACAGAATCAACCACTGTTTATTGCCTTCATCGACCTCACAAAGGCATTTGATTTGGTCAGTCGTGAGGGTCTGTTCAAGGCACTAAAGAAGATTGGCTGCCCACCAACTCTTCTGTCCATTGTGGAATCGTTCCACACAGGCATGAAGGGTATAATCAAGTTTGATGGTGCAACTTCTGAAGAATTTGAAATCAAGAGTGGAGTTAAGCAAGGTTGTGTACTAGCTCCCACCCTCTTTGGAATATACTTTTCACTTCTACTGAAATATGCATTTCGTGATCAGGATGGTGGTATATACATTCACTCACGCTCAGATGGCGGCCTCTACAATGCTCAGAGATTGAAGGCTAAGACCAAAATTAGGAGGGTACTGATCAGAGAGTTGCTTTTTGCAGATGATGCTGCAGTTACGACCCACTCTGAGGAAGAATTGCAATGTCTACTATCTGCATTCTCCAATGCTTGTTCTGAATTTGGTTTAACAATTAGCAAAAAGAAGACACAGATTATGTCACAAGGTGCACATGGGGTACCATCAATCTTTATTGACGACGCTGAACTAGAGATAGTAGACCATTTTACATATCTAGGATCAGTGGTTAATAGCAAATTATCCCTAGATCAGGAAATCAACATCCGGATTGGTAAGGCAGCAACAACAATGAACAGGTTAAGAAAAAGAGTCTGGGAGAACAGGAAGCTTACTGCCAAAACAAAAGTCCTTGTCTATCAAGCCTGTGTCCTTAGTACTCTTCTCTATGGCAGTGAAACCTGGACAACTTACTCACACCAAGAGAACAATTTAAACAGATTTCATATGCGGTGTTTGCGAAGAATTCTTGGTATTAAGTGGCAAGACAAAATCACAAATACTGAAGTATTGGAAAGATCAGGTTGTGTGACAGTTTATTCCATGCTCAGTCTTCGTAGACTTAGATGGATAGGACATCTTAGGAGGATGGATGATGGTAGAATACCAAAGGATATCTTTTTTGGTGAATTACAGATGGGTAAGAGATCTCAGGGTCGGCCTCTACTACGATACAAAGATGTGTGTAAGCGGGACATGATTGATACAGGCATTGATAATGCACATTGGGAGCAAGTCGCCGCTGAACGTGTTGCATGGAGGGCAAATATCAGAAATGGAATAAAGTCAAAGGAGAAAATTATTGCAGAAAAGTCACACACCAAGCGTTTGAGACGTAAGATGGTGCATGATGGTGGAAATGACCACGTGTTCAGATGCACCCACTGTGAACGGACATTTACAGCGCAAATTGGCCTTATCAGTCACACTCGCTACCGCCATAGTTAAAAGTTATTATGCCTTTTTAAAGCACAAACTATCGTCTGTCAAGACGGCAAGGTGCCAATGGATGGATGGATGGAACTAAAACTGCAACAACAAAATAAGATACTGCCATATAAATAACAAGGTGGATTCACACTTAACTCACCCACTCCTAATACACCACCTTCTGAACAATTGGTAACAGTTTCTGGGGGAGGAGGCTGGGGGAAGAGGCAGCGATAGCACGGGCCATCATTATAGTTGTAGGTTATCAGCTGAAATAATACAATACATATGAAATAGTACAAAACAGAAATAGTACAACGATAAAGATGAGCATAAGGGTGGATAAAAGACAATATTTAGATGCCATAGCAGGAGAAACAGAAGATGCAGCAGCAACAGAAATAATACATCAAAGATCAATTGTTAGAGAACAGAAATACTGCAACTCTGAAATAATACAATGGCATGGAAATAACAGACTAAAGACATAACAGACTTGCTGAAATAATATAGTACAGAAATAAAACACCATTATCATGTGCCTTGCCAATAAATATGGCAGTCATGGCTTTCCATTACACATGATCACAAGTCTAGATTTAGTGTTCATGTGACCAAGCCATCTAGGTATTTCTCTTTTAGTCTTCCCCCTGTTCTTCTGTCATCAAGTTTGCCAGTTGTCACTAAGGCTGCGGCGGACGCAATTCACAATCCCGCGATCAAAACACAGCTGCTGGCAATTTGGAAACAGACCACCTTATGCTGGTTTCAAACAGGTATGAGTGCTAGTTGTTCAGAAAGCAATGGCAAACTACTGAATATAAACTTGCCAAGAAAACACAAACAGCTCAAAAATGCTGGGGGTCACTGTGACGCCCTGTAAAGGATATGCAACTAAGTTTTTAACATAAGTTTTCAAGTTTATTTCTGCCCATGACATGCCCAAAAACCTAGGTCTATTCTAATGTCTCTAATCAATTTACAGTTTTCACATTTTCTTGAAAACAAAGGACCATTTTCCCGGCCTTGAGGCCACTGGTATATGTGCTAGCTCTATAACTTCAATGGGAGCATGTCTGACTGCTGGCCCGAATTTTTGCAACTGGCCTGGGTTGTTAGGTAGCTGCAGCCTAACATGGGTATCAAGCAATGACTTGGCAAGTAAACACAGCTGATGTCGTACAGCCGGTGTGGTACAGCCGGTGTGGTACAGCCGGTGTGGTACAGTGTGGTACAAATGGTGTGGTACAGCTGGTGTGGTACAGTGTGGTACAGCTGGTGTGGTACAGCCGGTGTAGTACAGTGTGGTACAACCAGTGTGGTACAGCCAGTGTGGTACAGCCGGTGTGGTACAGCCGGTGTGGTACAGATGGTGTGGTACAGCCAGTGTGGTACAGACAGTGTGATAAGCCAGTGTGGTACAGTCAGTGTGGTACAGTCAGTGTGGTACAGCCAGTGTGGTACAGCCAGTGTGGTACAGGCAGTGTGGTACAGCCAATGTGGTACAGCCCCAGTGTGATGCAGCCAGTGTGGTACAGACGGTGTGGTACAGCCGGTGTGATATAGCCGGTGTGGTATAGCCGGTGTGGTACAGCCGGTGTGGTACAGCCGGTGTGGTACAGCCGGTGTGGTACAGCCAGTGTGGTACAGTGTGGTACAAACAGCATCCACCCCTGAGTGTCGACTGGTCTATGAATAAATTAGGCTAGCAGCCACATGTCCAAAACATCTCAAGCTGCGTAAAAAGTGTCCTTTACTTTTTAGACACTTTTCTTTGTCATGGCCAAAGCTTCTCAAGAATCTTTTTCCATTGTAGCCCTCTATCTTTTTTTCCACAAATTATTCCATCTGTCACAACATGTTCCAGTTTTTCTCTTCGCTCGTTGTCACGTAGCAGGATTACTACAGAAAGTGGCTGTCATCAAGGCCCAAAAAACAATTTCTCTATCTCTTGTCATTTTTCTTATCTCATAACCCATCATGCTGGAGGTGTCTGTAATGTCCTGTGTCCTTCTTTGTGTTGGTCTACCCCAGCCTCTTCAACCAGGAACCCTGTCTTCCATCACTGTTCTCTCTAACCCACTGTATATTTAATATAGCCAAAGTATTTCAGTGTCTGAGAAGCGACACTATACCATAGAAGGCTCACTATGTTGAAATACTACAGTGGTGAAGTGGTCAAGCCGTTTGACTTGTGCTCTGAAGCTTGTGGGTTCGATTCCGGGCCGCATCCTTCAGTTTACGAGTTAAATGTTTCAGAAACTCCTGTGGGTCGTCGCTAAAAGCTACGGAGTTCGTGCTTTGTGCAACGCTTTCCGTGCTGCGGAAAGAGACCGAGCCATATGGGGGAAAACCCGGTGCAATGAAGTCGACCCTGTCGACTTTTAAGCGACTTTTAACAATACAAAATACATCAATGCATAATTAGTATCAAATGTTGAGATATAATGTACAGAAAAACAATCATATAAAATACATCACTACAGAAAGGCATCAATACTGAATACCACAACACTGAAATAATATAATACAACAATAATACAACTATGCTAAAAACATTCTAACATGACAGAAATAAAAGAATAATGTTACATTACTGTAATATTTATAGCCAAATTGAAACTTATATGCAACAAATGCACCAGACACTTCATTATCCATCCATCCATCATGTGCCATGCCGGTAAGCGTGGGCGGTCATGTTCTGCCATCTCACTCGATCAACAGAGTCGTGGATCAGTTCCGTGTTTCTGTCTCGAATAACACAAAATGACAAAATGTTTACCTGGCCTTCGAATCTTAGAGCACTTCCTGATACGAGTGGCTTGTGGCCAGAACACATGCATCATTTAGCAGGTAACGAGTCGCTACATTATCAGTGGCATCAATAACTACATCGTAACTGCAAACATAAACAGTTTATTACTACAAACATGACTATAAATAATCTATGCACATAAACAGCATTATATGCTTCTTCTTTGGTATATGTATCTGCGTAGCAACCTGATTGCTGTGGTGTGCCTCCTGGCTGGTTGCCTCTGTCTTCAGTACCTTTCTTTGCTAGTGCACACTGTGGTCTTACTTAAGTTTAGATATGTATGCATGTACATATAAACCTGCAGCGGTCTGGTTTTACTGCACCAGAGACTCACCGTCGCCCCTTCTCCTGTTAGTTAAAATAGTTCCGCCAAGAGAAGACCAGGGCCTGGACTTTTCCTGTCAGAGGTGAAGAATGCACAAGCCATGGGGGTATTGTGCAAGGTTGTGTGCTCAGTTGCACCTCTGCTCCCCTAGCTATAACAGCAATTTTGAACCAACAGTATTATTATACATTACAATGTGCATAAATACATCATAACTCCAAGTACATTGATACAATTATGTTGAAAGTATAAGCAGTACATTGTTATACACGTAACTACCAAATTATATATCCCTGTAAACAGTATAACTATACTCATAAATACATCTTAACTGCAAAATTATAGCTACAATGATGCTGGAGGTGTCAAGACCAAGACAACAGACACT
The DNA here is from genome assembly GCA_014155875.1 of Cepaea nemoralis. Taxonomy (NCBI): domain Eukaryota; kingdom Metazoa; phylum Mollusca; class Gastropoda; order Stylommatophora; family Helicidae; genus Cepaea; species Cepaea nemoralis. The sequence goes on along the minus strand of JACEFZ010023092.1, from coordinate 11,736 downwards.
GACATACAGTGATGTATTAACTATAGCATGAGTTAGTATGGGATTACCTGGTACTTACCTCCGAATTATATCAAGGGCATTTGTGCTGTTCAGCTGCACCTGGTATGGTATATACTCAATCTCTGGATTTAGTCTGCCAAAAAGAGAGAGGAAAGAATGTGTTTGACTGTGGGGAGAAATGAAGAGGTAGTAAAGGAAAAAGATAGAAACTGGATGAGTGCAAAAGTGACTGACTGCTTGAATTATTGATTGATTGACTTCTTCTCTTCCTCCATTTACTTCAGTTAAGTGTTGGGGGGAGATGTAAAGATCTTGTATGTGCTCTTCCTAATGCTGTTTATAAGCTGGTATTTATTTCACATATGGGCGCACGTTCTCATCATCACCACCTCTCCTTTCCAGGAAATTCTCAGATTCTCCAGCACCAACTTGTGTATGTCGGGTCTATCCTAGTGCAGTAATGATTAGAAACAATTATCTGCCACTACTTGGAATTGAACCCACATCACTAGCTTGATAAGCAAATGTTACCTTGGTTGATGTGTGACCTTAGCTGGCCTGTGACCATGGCTGACCTGTGACCATGGCTGACCTGTGACCAAGGCTGACCTGTGACCAAGGCTGACCTGTGACCATGGCTGACCTGTGACCAAGGCTGACCTGTGACCAAGGCTGACCTATGACCAAGGCTGACCTGTGACATGGCTGACCTGTGACCCTGGCTGACCTGTGACCAAGGCTGACCTGTGACCAAGGCTGACCTGTGACCAAGGCTGACCTGTGACCCTGGCTGACCTGTGACCCTGGCTGACCTGTGACCCTGGCTGACCTGTGACCCTGGCTGACCTGTGACCCTGGCTGACCTGTGACCCTGGCTGACCTGGGACCCTGGCTGACCTGGGACCCTGGCTGACCTGTGACCATGGCTGACCTGTGACCATGGCTGACTTGTGACCCTGGCTGACCTGTGACCATGGCTGACCTGTGACCATGGCTGACTTGTGACCAAGGCTGACCTGTGACCAAGGCTGACCTGTGACCATGGCTGACCTGTGACCCTGGCTGACCTGTGACCAAGGCTGACCTATGACCAAGGCTGACCTGTGACCATGGCTGACCTGTGACCAAGGCTGACCTGTGACCAAGGCTGACCTGTGACCAAGGCTGACCTATGACCAAGGCTGACCTGTGACCAAGGCTGACCTGTGACATGGCTGATCTATGACCATGGCTGACCTGTGACCATGGCTGACCTGTGACCATGGCTGACCTGTGACAATGGCTGACCTGTGACCCTGGCTGATCTGTGACCCTGGCTGACCTGTGACCCTGGCTGATCTGTGACCCTGGCTGACCTGTGACCATGGCTGACCTGTGACCCTGGCTGACCTGTGACCATGGCTGATCTGTGACCCTGGCTGACCTGTGACCATGGCTGACCTGTGACCCTGGCTGACCTGTGACCCTGGCTGACCTGTGACCATGGCTGACCTGTGACCATGGCTGACCTGTGACCCTGGCTGACCTGTGACCATGGCTGATCTATAACCATGGCTTACTATGACCATGGCCGACTATGTCGACCTGTTGGTCATGGGATAAATTTGGCAAGGACTTTGAGACTTTAAATGGACCAGGGCTCCCAGGCTGACCCAGCCTAAAATGTGGATCAGGAAATGTCTGGGGAAGCAAAGGTAACCAACAGGATAATGACCACATCAATCTCAAAGTGCTGATTGGTCGATACAAAATATGGCTCTTGCACCATATGCCCCAAAAGTCATAAGCATATACTAGGGTCCTTAACTTGTTTTGTTTTTTACCGTGCCTCATCACAAACTTTGTTTTTTTTTTTTTTTTGCATATCCTTTACATGACATCGCTGTCAACAGCAGGATCTTTCAGCTGTCTGTTGATTTCTTGGCAAGATTACGCTCAGTAGTTTGCCATTGCTTTCTGAGCGGCCGGCTCAGTATCCCGCAAGTCACCAGCGGGGGTCGAACCGCTCCCAGCTCTCTCCCGCTACGAGACTCTGCATGATAAACGGGATTACAGAGAAAGTGTTGTAACCCCTCAGCTAGAGAGACCAGCCATCACAAACTACAAACCATAATTTACAGATTTTATCCTTGTGTAAAATGCATGAGTGCTCAAAGTATCAGATCATACAGTAAATACACTCAGTGCACACTCCGAAGCTATAATCCATTTATGAATGTCAATATATCAAAGAGACTTAGAATGCAGTAAACATTTCTAATCTCTGACATGCCATCTTCAACCTTGTGTGACTTTCTATAGAATCAGCTCATGTGGCAGGGTTCCCCCATTGTCCAGGTTTTAAGTCACGTTTTGTTTACAATCAGCAGCGTACATAACAGAATTACAACCTTCTTCTTCTACTCCTCTTTCTTCTTCTTCTTCTTCATCATTTTCTTTTTCTTCTTCTCTTTTGTCTTCAATATCATCTTTTCCCCCTTCGTTTACTTCCATTTATTCTTACTCTTTTTATTCTAATCCTCCTCACCCTCTTTTTGTTTTCTTCCTCTTCTTCCTCTACTTCTTCCACTTCTGTTTCTTCCCTGTTGTGCCTCTCCCTCCTACTCCCATATCTCACACTTCTTCCTCTTCTTGTTCCAGCTTTCTCTTACTTCTACTCCTCCTTCATATTATATCTCCACTTTTACTTTTTTCCTCTTTCTCGTCATAACTCCATACTCTTCCCCCTCTTTTTTCCACTTCAAACACCCTCATACAGCAATGTGAACATATTTAAAGAAAGCCACAGTCAACGTAATGTATCATTTGTTCTTGGAGTGGAGATGAGGAAGATACAAGCTGCTTGTTCTGATCTTTATGTGCTGGGTACTCCAGTAGCAAATATGTATAAGAAAACAGAAGACAAAAAAAATGAAGACAGACAAGAAAAAGAGAGCAAGAGGAAATGAAGACAGTGAAAATGATGCCAAAGACATAGAGGAAGACAGAGTATGGGAAGGAAAACATGTACTATTAACTCTTTATGTCCCAAACAAAACACCTTCATTGATCAGCTTTAGTCTGTGTGTATCAAGCAACACATGGTGTGTTATTATTTCTTGCATTTTTGGTTTGAGCATACCAAGGAAATCTGGCTAAATATCAGCATATGCAGCAGTGTATGATTTACAAACAGTGTAAATGTGTTGGCGCTTAAAAGTAATACACATGCTTTTTCATTGTGGTTGTTGCTCCCCTTCAGCACCTGCTGCAGAACTGCCTGGGACTGATGGAATTTGTTTGGTTTGGTTTGTAAGGATCACTGTCCCTGCACAAGGATATCTCCACAAGGGTGTCATTCTCCTTCCATAAATCACACAAGGAGAATATTAGCACAGTGCACAAACTCTGTTGCACAGACGAGGAGGATCCAAATGTGTGGATAGCAGAACTACACATGCTATAGATGATTTGTGACTAGCTTTTCTCCTTTAGAAATGTTACCAGGGCGGCTGCCTATATGGCCTGCTCTTTTTAAATTCCAACTGCCAAGGGATCAAGATGTATACAGGTTCTCCAAAGTTTCCACCTTTGCTCAAGAAAGCTAGATGTCCAATCCACTATCTCAAAATAAAAATTATATCGAAAAAGGTTTTCCGTTTCTTTTTTGTGTATTGGATTATTTTTCAGATCCCAAGCTAAGTATTCTTGTTTTTCTTTTCTTTTGTTCTTCTTGTCTATTAGTAAACACTTTAACTTAAATGATCACCTGTATCTGTGTGTTATTTTACTTTCATCAAGATTCCTAATCATATTTGTTGTTTTTATTCTGTATTCCAGGATCAGGGAGAACTATAATGATGAGGGGGTAGTGTAAAGTTCTCTTATTTTTGTGAAAACTGAAACAGTACACATTAAGTGAAGAACCTGGTCTGCTTGAGCCAGAGATGGACACCCTCTGATCTACCCTGTTCCCTGGCAGAGTTAGAAAACAAACCAATGCAATAAGTAATTTTAAAAAAACACTGACCTGAAGCACGACTGTGTTACTGACAGTGACTTTGACACACCCACTCGATCAACGGTGTGAAGTATCTGTCTGTGCAGATTGCTAAGTTCAACTTCGTCATAGTCTACAACTCCAAGCTTTCCTGGTAAAATAAACAATTATACAAATAACACAGCAACATACACTAAGTAAAATAGAAACACACAAGCAAACCATTACAAAACACACAAATAAAACAACACACACGTAAAAGAACAACACGTTTTCCTTTTTTCAAATTGTGAAATTTAGCGTGAACAATAGTTTTTTTCAGCCTGCTGGTTTCAATTTCCAACAGTCAACTGATTATGAAACTGTCCATCTCACTAGCCGCTAAGCCAAGGCATGGAAATTTAAATACTTTCACATCAAACATCACATCACATCAAACATCACATCGCTTCAAAAATTACATCAAACATCATATCAAATATCACATCATATCAAATATCACACCAAAAATCACATCACATCAAATATCACATCAAACATCACATCCAACATCACAGCATTTTAGAAAAAACAGTAACGGAAGGTAAGGTTCCTGAAAGGCAAGACAGGGGCTGACCAACATAATGGTGGGCACAGCACATTAAAGACATCCTGAACATGAAAATACATAAGGCAATCGAACTGGTAAAAGATCTAGAGTCTTTCTGGTGGGCTTTAATGAGAGTGACTGCCTGCAAAGGGCTTGCTGCCTGATGATGATGATGATGATGATGATGATGACGATGACAATGATGATGACGATGATGATGATGAATAACCAATCACGCACACATGGTGCATTGCTTTGGGCAAAAGGAGTTCAGTAAACTCTGACAGCCCTGAATATGGTTAGAATATACTCAATCAGGTTTAACCTACACTAAACTACTGTGAAGTGGGATAGATCCGTAGATAAAACTTCAAGCGAATAACACCAATAAATCATGGATAAAGGGTTAAAATGATGTACGGATGTGGCAAATCAAACAAGCAGGGGAGAAGATGAACATTACAGGGTGATTGTATCATACAATATTTATTACCAGAGCTTTCAAATCAATACTGAATCTGAAGTCAATCAATTGAAGCACTGTTTTACAAGTGCAGGACTTGTATTGCATTATTTGTTTTTTTAAACCGTGCAGTATCAGAGTTATTTCCCTTTCCATGGGCCATACTTGAGGGGGTAATGTATGTGTTGGACTGTGCAGTATCAGAGTGATGTACCTTTCCAGGAGCCAGCACTAGGGGTATTTATGTGTTGGAGGTAGAGCACAAGAAAATAATAAACCAACCCTGGATTCTGAATTACTGCATAATGATACAACACATGTTTCTAACTCAAGAAAAACTCAGTGTGGAGTGGCTCAAAAGTACAACACCCACCTCTAACTCAGGTAGCAGCAGCCCTGTATATGCCTTGAGGTGTTATTAGTTGGCCTTGTAGCGAAAGGGTTACAAATGCAAGTCGCAATCCCGCATACCATGCTTGAAACAAACCTGCTGGCGACTTAGAAGCAAACCAACCACCAAGCACTGGTTTTCATACAATGGTATGAATATTGGTCGTTCAGAAAACAATGGCAAACTACTGAATGCGACTGAGAATCTCAACGTGCAACGTAAATACACATATTATCAGAAATGGAGGTTTCCCAATATAGAAATATAATTCCTTTTGGCACATCATTATTTTCCATTATATATACACAAAATAATAGATTAATACACACTCACCCCCAATTTTTGTATTAGATTAGGATAGTTTAAAGGTCATAATGCAGTTTGCTAGACCAGATTATCTTGACTGGTAATCTCTGTATGTCAGTCTATGATGCTGGTATAGTATGAAAGAAGGGATGGAAGTAGTTACCCGTGACCTTTAGTCCTGCAGTAATAACTATGTTTCACGTATTACAAAAGGGTCAGGCGGAGAGGTTTAAACTACATCCCATTACAATGGACTTTGTTGAGCAAGATAACGTGGTGAAGATGAGAAGATAAAAAATATGATGTCCGTCAATTATGAAGCTTTAATTGAATAAAGTTACTATAGTGTATTTTTTTTGTTTGTTGCCTCAATATAAAATTCAATATCTCAGTAACCAACTGAGGGAAAATGATGAGATTTAGTATGTAACCTTATCATTATGTCCACCCAACAAAAAAATTTTTGTTCTGGAGATTTTACAGCAGATTTCAAAGTTAGTTTATATGTGGTATATTAATTACGATTTAGAGATTATGTCCATGATTTTAACAGTATTGCAGCTTCACCAAGAGACGTCCCGGCAGATTTTGAAATTTTCACGTGATTTCCGTTTTGAAACAAACAGCGCAAAGATTCAGAGGTGTCTCCAAATGGGGGTTCTTTCATGAAACGTGATTATATAAATAAACTAGCTGACACGGCCCGGCTTCTGCCTGCCTGCCTGCCTGCCTATCTATCTATCTATATCTATCTATCTATCCTAATCTATCTATCTATCTATCTATCTGCCTGCCTGCTTATCTATCTATCTATCTGCTTGCCTGCCTGCCTGCCCGCTTATCTATCTATCTATCTATCTATCTATCTATCTGCCTGCCCGCTTGTTTATCTATCTATCTATCTATCTATCTATCTATCTACCTATCTATCTACCTACCTATCTATCTGCCTACCTGCCTGCCTGCCGGCCGGTCGACCAACCGATATCTATCTATCTATCTGTCTGTCTGTCTGCCTGCCCGCCTGCCTGCTTATCTATCTATCTGTCTGTCTGTCTGTCTGTCTGTCTGTCTGCCTGCCTGCCGGCCAGCCGGTCGACCGACCGACCCACCCAGTCAGCCAGCCAGCTACCCACCTTTCTGCCTACCTACCTACCTACCTTTCTGTCTGTCTGTCTGTCCGCGCTATTAAATATTGATAAAAGTTACTAGAAAAAACGTCAGGACCATGTGTTGAAAGAGGAAGAGGACTATTGGAGAAAGGATGGATTGAAGGTTTTATGTTCGATTCCGGGCCGCGTCCATTTCAAGAGTGCATTTTTTTTCGGACACTCCCGAGGGTCGTCGCTGGAGCTACGGAGTTCGTGTTTTGTGCGACGCTTTCCGCGCTGCAGAAGGAAACTGAGCCATATGGGATAAAAACGCGGTGCAATGCAGCCGACCCTGTCGATTGTAAGCTACTTCTTTCATTGCACCCACTCCCATAAGAATCCGGATACGCCTTTGTTTGTCATCTGAATTTGCAGGTCCCCATTACCGTAAACATAACTTTTTTAGCGAGAAATCACTAGTTGTTAAGCAAAACATCAAAGGAATGTCGCCGCTTTCAATGATTTAAGTTGTTTTTGGACCTATCAAAGACATATTCCTTGGGTGGGGGTAAATATAAGACGGCTGGAAAAATTTCATAACGATGCAACAGACAGTTTTCAAAATAATTGATCATGAATGAAGGCAAACAAATGTGGACATACTATAATAATGCTACATATTTTTACCGCTGACATTAACGGTGGCTCTACATAACTTCATCAGTGAGCATTATGATGCTATAATTAAATAGGAAATAATGTTAACATCACTCCATTTTCCCCTCCAAGCACTACAATGTCATAGTGGTGTTACCACATCACACTCTATACGGATGTCCGTCCCTAGTGTTTTGAATTAATTCTGTTGGTGATATTCCTCCAGCATAAAACCATCAAGTATAATGTTTCTGTCTGCCTCTGCCTCTCCTACCACCAATCCACAGCTGTCAAATGTTCTCCAATGCCTCTCTTCTCATTATATGACCAAAGAACACTGTCTCTTCTCATTGTATGACCAAAGAACACTATCTCTTCTCATAGTTGTGTAGAATGTTCTACTTTCATTAGTTTTGTCCAGTAAATCTTTGTCATTTACCCTGGCTGTCTGTCCAAGGTAGATTCAACATTCATCTCAGAACCCACATCTCTGCAGCCTCCAAGCTCTTCGTAATTTGATCATTCACATTCTAAAATGTATTGCCTTACAGCAAAACAGCCTATCTTAACATTCCATCACTCTGTGTCTGACATTCAATGAAAGTGATTAATTGCATAAAATGTTGTTCAACTTCTGAAATGCAGCTTTTGCTTGGCCTATTCTGCTCTTAATCTCTTCCATCTGATAACATGATTGCCTCCAGATATTTGAATCTATTAACTTGGTTAAGCTTGGATCTTCAGGGCTTAAAATAATAGCCTTATGCGATAGAAGGATTAAAGGGACAATTTGGATATTGTGTATTAAGGTAGCAGTTAGATGAGATAGAAGGGTTAATGGGACAATTTCAGCTGAGTTAGTTGAGTTGAGCTAAGAATTGACATCACTGCACTGAGGACATTCACGCTTCGTCCCCTCTTCAGCAGCCAGCGAAGAGTTACACTACTATTCGTTCCCACAGCTATCTGATAGAAAGTTCTCCTGGTCTGCCCTCTCAGTTTTGAGATTCTGCCAGAACCCCTGCCAATCCCCCGCAATCTTATTCTTTCCACATATGGGTTCTCAATCTGTTCCTCCGTCTTCTCTACCTGGTTCCACAAGCGCACGACCACCTCCCTCTTGTCCATAGGCAAACTACCACCAAGAAGTGTATTTCCTGCTAGCCTATCAGCCTATTCATTCCCCTGCACTCCCGCATGGCCAGGGCAAAAAAATCCATACAATTCTCACAATCTGTGACCTCTGAAGTGACGTGAGCCATTCAACACGAAACATTCCTTTCTCCACTTTACTAACCATACTCCTTGAGTCGATGATGAAGACAATGTGTGTGCAGTGGTCTCCCCTAATCAGTGAAAAGCTGCTTTGACTGCTTCCACCTCCATTCTCATGCCGGAGGTCGTAGCCTCATATGCCAGACTCTCCTTATTTAAGAATCGTCCATTAGCCATGAATAATTTGAATATAATTATAGCAAATACTTTAGTGTAATTGCTACGGAACTATGCTGATGATGTCATGAGAGTGGGCGGCTGAGGATTCAATGTCTGCGTTTGTCGTCTGCTAAAGAAAGGGAAAGACTGGACACCTGATCTTTCATGAATTGAGGCCTGCAACATGTGACATCATATATATATATATATATATATATATATATATATATATATATATATATATATCATATCATATCATATACCCATGGCAGGTCCTTTGCTTTGGGACATGTTTTGTGAGTGGATATTGTAGATTAATGTAGCAACTAGATGGGACAGAAGGATTCAATGAAAACATCATGCGTGGAATAACCAGTAAACATTGTGGTATGTTTTCTACAGACTGGGTTAATACAAAACTTAATGATGTATTGAAATATCTCATCACCATCATCATCAAGTGCCATCATGACATTGAATGTTGGCTGTAATGAGTCACCAGCACTGTTTAACATGTGTGATCATAGTGCAGGCTTCTTCCACTCTACCTCTTGATATTGTCCCACGCATGTAATGTAGTCTTCCTCTTGCACTCATCCCTTCCACTTTCCCTCCAGAACATTCTTTATCAGTGGCTAGCACAATTGCCTGCTGACATGGTGTTCATGTGTTCAAATTCAGACTTCGGCAGATTTTTAAAATTTGACCTGGACTCCAAATTTAACCCAGCCTAGATGAGTACCAGAAAATGCCAGGGGAAGACAGCACAACCGGCATACTGTTGACCACATCACCCATTCAGTGCCCACCAGTCTATCTACATATGGGGCTAGCACACTATATTGGTTGCAGGATGTTGTAATCAACCCAAGCATTTTTTGGCCCTTTATGATTTCTTGGCAAGATTACGCTCAGTAGTTTGCCATTGCTTTCTGAGCGGCCGGCTCAGTTATCCCGCAAGTCACCAGCGGGGGTTGAACTGCTTCCAGCTCTCGCCCGCTACGAGACTCTGCGTGATAAACGGGATTACGGAGAAAGTGTTGTAACCCCTCGGCCAGAGAGACTGGCCATTATCAACCAGGCGATTTATATTAAAATAATTAAATTATAAATTTACTTCAACATAATCTGTGGCGAAAAAGCATGATATAGAGTTTTAGAAAACTCATAAACCATGTATTTTTGGGACTAAATGATTTTAAGGGGATAACTGAGGCATCCTAAAACAGGACAGTGCCTCAGCCACCTTGCCTGATTGCCCTGTTCTGTTTGTACTATTGCCTAGATTCTTGGGTTACGCTACATGATTCTATGGTGACCATCCTTTGCTATTTGTCTAATGCTTGATGTGAGAGTAGGCTTTATTGTCTGTGGCCTATTCTTAGCTATCTAGAGGTCCATTCTGGGTGTCCCAGGACTTCCCGTAATTATAATAGTAAGGAAATAGATGCAGACACATGAACACTTGACACAAGCATACTTTTACAAATATGTACAATAAATTTTTTTTTTCTTTGCCTCAAACATGTATATCTGTTCCAGTCTGGTTTACCCTTTGGTTTGAAAAGTAACCACTGTCTGGCCTCTTTTCTCACAGGACATCATCTCCATAACCTGTATCATCATTCCATATATTGTATCATCAATCTATATAATGCACCACCATTCTATATAAAAGCCATATATATCTACCTTTCTTTGTGGTCGTTCTGAGAATAACACACAGACACTAAAACCACTTATACACAGCCAACTGACCATGAACAAGATCCTGTGGAGTATGGGACTGTTTTTCTCATTTATTGAGCCTGGTTGCTGCTGTTGATTGTGCAGTTTGTTTTGAACCTGTGTAAGGTCATGAACTGACTGATTCACTATCTGGTGAAAGAGTGATAGTTGTAACCCAAGGAGCATCGGGTAACTGTTTGTACCTCGACTAGCATACTGAAACAATAGGACTTATTTCAGCTCTGGCCAGAGATGGGAATTGCAAACCCCAGATGACTCTGTATTATAAAATATTGCCCATGATGTTTGTACAAATATGTGTGCATTGTGGCGTATGATGAGCTGAGCTACATTCATAGGCTACTTTTTTCCCTCACATCATCCACTTTATTTTTAGCAGAATCTGTATCAATTTGAAAATACATTTTTTTTCTAGTTCAGATGTTTGTACTAAGAATGCTTTGTAAATCCTCTTTTTTCCAAAGAATATAATTTTGGTTTGTAACACCACACTTACTCCACTGTTGGTCTTTATTAACATAAGGCGTGTGAGTGACTGCATGTGCTTAATAAATAAACAAATACTGTCAACAACAAAAAACTGTCATTTGCTGCCTATAGTACCTTGCAGTGTAGGGCAGGGGATCTTGAGCCTGAGGAATTAAGGCCGCCTGGCTAGTGCAGTCTCCGCAAACTGCAGGTTAAGATTTTCTTCCCCCCCCCCCCCCCCCCCCCCCCCCCCCCCCCGAAATAAAAAAAAATCCACACCTTACTGAGGATTCGAACCCGGGTCTCCCAAAGGAGAACCCAGGGTTCTTAGCCACTAGGCCAGCCGCTCCACACTAAATAAACAAATACTAAAGGTAACAATTGCAGGCTAACATATCTAACAAAAGCACCTGGCCAGTTAAACTGAACATTTCTGTTAGGTCTTCCTACATACACAAGTGTTCTTCATCTTATGTCTTTTGTCTTCCAAGTGAAGCCCAGTCTCTTCTATTGGGACCATCCCTTTAGACTAGTGGTTCTCAAACTTTTTTGGCCCATGCAACCCTTCACCACATGTTCAGAATGCCATTCCCCCTTCCTGCCCCTACC
>JACEFZ010023091.1:297500-448470 GCA_014155875.1 Cepaea nemoralis | reverse complement strand
TCAGATTGATGTTCGTCCATCTCTAGCTGATATTTTGCCACTTGTATCGTTGTTTACCTCTTGCTCGCTTGTCTTCAACCGTGCCCTCTAGTATGGTTTTTATAAGAGTGTTATGCTTTTTAACGTGGCCGAAATATTTCACTTGCCTCTTTTTTCAACTTCTTTTATCAACTCTTTTCATTCCGTTTTTCTTGAACCCCTGTATTTGAATGTCTCCCCCCCCCCCCCCCCCCCCCCCCCCCCCCCCCCCCCCCCCCCCCCCCCCCCCCCCCCCCCCCCCCCCCCCATAACATGCGACATATTATTCTGTGTATCCACATCTACAGGGCCTCTATTCGATTTTCTAATCTACATATAGAGAAATAAAGGAGGGAAGGAGAGGGTTGCAGAGATCATGCCAGTTAATAAAATAACGAGGTATACCAAGCAAGATCTGATACGAGAGCAAGAGGGCGCCCGAGAAGAAAGCGATAGACGACATCAAAGACAGTGTACAGTCAAGCGGAATGACATGATCCAGTACCACCCATCGGAACATCAACAAATCCTCCCCATGGGGCTCGACGGAAAAAGTGAAACATCATCATCATCGAGTTATTTACGTGGCACTGTTTCGTCAAGTCTGTCGATATGAAAAACGACTACGCTAAGCATGTTTTCGGGTCTGCTTTCCCTAGTGCAGTGGTTCTTAACCTTGGTTGGCCCATGCCCCCCTTTACCATATGTTCAGAACGTCAATCCCCCCTTTCGAATTTCCTCCCTATAAATCCCCCCCCCCCCCACCCTTACACAGTATACATAAAAATGGAAGCTAAATTTGATAACACATACTAGAACAAGTCTAGACATTTACATAAAACGTGATTTGCGGGTCTACTTACGTTATAAAACGAATTTCATTAGGGCGAGTACAGAACCGTAAAATTTATAGGAAAAAACAATATCAAGTAACGGGTTCTTGTATTAATGCGATCTGAAATAATCTTAATCCCCCCCCCCTCCCTTTGGAAACCCTAAAATTCCCCCTGGGGGGGGGGGGGGGGGAATTCCCCACCCGTTGAGAATCACTGCCCTAGCATTTGCTTGCCCCTTGTCAACCTACAAGGACGCTGTAGTAGGGTTGCGTATCGCTGCGTGTGGTTCCTACACCCTTGACCTGTTGGACATAACTGCCCTACCAGTCCTGTCCGTAGACTGAAGATTGCAACTTGTTCTTTTCGGTTGTATTCTACATCAATAACATTAGACTGATTGCAGACAATGAACAGGACCTGCGACATTTAGTAGATGCGGTTGTTGCACACAGTGAGCAACTTGGGATAGAATTGAACAGTAAGAAGACACAGGTTATGGTCGTCACTAGGAAGAAGGAAATACCACAATGTAATATACAAGTAAATGGGAATATTCTTCAACAAGTGAATCGGTACAATTATCTCGGAACAGTCATAACATCTGACGGGAGATGCCTTGAAGAGATTAGAACAAGAATTGCCATTGCGAAGGTAGCCTTTTGCAAGATGAAAAACATATTGACCGATAAAAAGATATCAATTGAAACGAGAAAAGGAGTGTTGAAGTGCTACATAGAACCGGTACTTTTATATGGATGTGAGGCGTGGACAATGAGCAGTCAGGCTGAAAAACTTCTGATGGCTGTGGAAATGCAGTTTCTGAGGAAAATGCAAAGAATACCATGGACAGACAGAAAAACCTTCAAGAAACAAATGAAAATCGTAAACTGATTAGAAACATTAGACGTAGACAGTCAACATTTTCTGGGCATGTTATGAGAAGAAATGAATTGGAGAACTTGGTGACAACTGGCAAGATCGAAGGGAAGAGACCAAGGAGAAGACCGAGAAGTAAATACCTGGATGGCTTGGCCACGTGGCATTGTCGAGACAGAAACACTGAGCTGATCCACGACTCTGGTGATCGAGTGAGCTGGCAAAACATGACCGCCCACGCTTATCGGCATGGCACATTGTCACGGAAAAGACTGCAGGTTAATGATTCCTTGATAACTTACAGATCAGAATACCCAGGTAGGAGAAGGGTTAACCAAGGAGTGACCAAGCGCATGTGTATGTGGGTCAAGACATGAATAGCCGACTAACCGGACAGGTAACTGTCGAGTGGAAAATTTGGGTAGCGACAAAGAGAGAAAGCATCATGGATCAGTCTATTGCGTTCTGGAGGTAGGGATATACGGAAAAGCCCAGATCTGGAATTTTCCACTGACCAGGGATAATGAAGTCTGAATTTGCTTTGTCCAGCAATGTCAAGGACGATGGGACAAAGATGATCTAAAGAGAGTGGCCACGTCTTTGTGTCAGTTTAGTGTGTGTTCCCCAACTGGACGGAAAGATAGAATTATGTGTCCTGTAATGAAAAGAAATATCCTCCCTTATAATGGGATAAAGTGCTTGGCTGCGGATTAATTTCGATTCGTGGATCTACATTAATTCTATAAAGGAACATAGATGTGTATAAGGTATATTAAAATATAGTTTTTGAATAGGAATATAGATGAGCGTGTATTACCTTTATCATTACATATTATTAGTGGGTGTTTTAGACTGAGGTGAATTCTTATGTCTTATGCGGATGGTGACTTCGAAAGCCTTGTCATTATGGCTGGAGAAGGACACTTGCATAAGTTAGGAGTAAGGGGCGGACGCTTACCACTCGACTTGTTATATTCATCCACAGGTTCCCAGTTTCTAGGGACATTAGAGAAGAAAGAAAAACCTACTCTACGTGAACCAATAAAGTACATACTTAGATCCAGAAAGAACCTAAACAGTTCGTTCAGATGAACAAATACTAACATCAAGTAAAATACAGAAGACTGTATGCTAACACGCATATACCACGGGGCTCCTAAACAGAAAAAGATGTTAAGGTGGGGCAAGCAGAGACTTCAACCTACATACGACTTGCATACATAGGGTAGAAGGAATAGACAAAGACAATAGTGATAATCATAATAGACAATAGGAAGAACATTGACAATGTGGTGTTTTCTTTTTTGATGATGGATACTTAATATCATGAAACCGATTTGGGCACAGTCATAAACTTACGGGACTTTTATAGCAATACGGTGACTCAGTGGTGAACAGTTTGTTTTCATTTCACTAACGGATTTACCATCAGATTCAAGCCTACGGATCATCCCGGGTGAGCTCTGTCCTGTTTGATGTGATGTCCTGTAATCGTGAAGAATGACTGGCGAGAAGATACAGCTGATAGACATTCTGAGTTCATTCTGTCCACAACCATAGAATACAATAGCAACTACACATACAATATCCATACACACACCGGACATAGTTTTCTTTATTAATAAATCTTTTATTATATGTTGAAAGGAAATGTTGTCGGAGTATGTGTTGAGAGAATAATAGAGAGAGTGACAGAAGTAGATATATGGAAGGGAAGACAGAAGAGAGGAGTGTAGACCAAAGTCAGGCAATAACCCCAACAGATAATCAGTTTTATAGATGTGCTTGTTGAGTCCAACCTTCTCTCTGGAATTTAAACAAGTGACATAATTGGTGGAGCGAGCGGGATACGTACATACATTATACCCATATGACCTGCATATTGGCACAGGCATAGCGGAGTACCTACATGTTGGGACATACTGATTGGAATAAATAGAAGTATACATTGATGACTTTTAATGGAAGGACGTCCATTGGATATATGGTGCCATTACATTTATGGTAGAAACATTTCATTAATGCTGGTGACTTTGCAGTGAGAAAGTTCCAGACAGAGTGAATGTGGATAGGTAGAAAGACATATTACATACCTAGTCACACGGTCACACGTCTACATAAGTCTTTATCCTATATCTCCTCTTGTGGATGAGAGAGTGGTTGTGAGGTACTGTGTGGTGTTGGAGATTTATAATAAGTAATAGATATAGATAAATGATATAGGTTCTAGGTAGATGATCGGTTTATAGTGAGTACTTTTTACTGCCTTGAGGTGTCTTGACTCAACGTGCTGACTTACCTGCTTTAACTATGGCCACTCCCAAACTAACTACAGCAGAACTTAGGGCAAACGGAGAGGAAATTGGGTTGGCTGGTTCAGACTTAACTGATTACATCCAAGAAAGAGAGCGAGAGATTCGTCAGGCGGAACGAGAAGATCGAAAGACTGAGTTGGAAGTGAGAAGAATAGAGGTGGAGACCAAGCGACTGGAAATGGAACAAGAAGCCAAGAAAATGGACCAGGAGACCAAGCGACTGGAAATGGAACAAGAAGCCAAGAAAATGGACCAGGAGACCAAGAAACTGGAAATGGAACAGAATGCCAGGAGACAAGAAATGGAACATGAATACCGCTTGAAAGAGTTAGAACTCAAGACACAAACTAAGGGTGAAATAGATGCAGCAGAAGGAAGTTCATCTTCACCTGGGGCAACCTACATGAGTGGACAGGGTTACCATGCCATGAAGTTTCCCTTGGCGGTCTATGATGAAAGTAAAGAGAAGATATACCAGTTTTTGGATCGGTTCGAGGCTATGGCAGTCGCTATGGGACTAGATAGAACCAGATGGGCTCTTAAAGTATCCCAGTCTTTACGTGGTTCGGGCTACGAGGTCTACACACGCCTACCACCAGGACAGGAAAATCAGTATGAGGAATTGAAAGCAGCTTTGATGAAACATTATGAAGTCACAGCACAAACGTATCGGAAGAAGTTTAGATCGTCTAGACGAGAGCCGGGAGAACTATTCGCCGCCTACAGTCTGAGGCTAAAATCCTATCTACAGAAATGGATGGACTTGGCAGAATTCCAGAGGGATTATGAGAGTCTCGAAGAGATGATGGTGGTAGACCAAATGCGAAAGCAAATGTCGAAACCTCTCAGAACCTTCTTAGGAGAACAAGGGGCGGAACGGATTGATGTGGTGAACAAGCTGGCGGAACGATTCGTGGAAGTACATGGGGAGGCGGCAGAACTAAGTACACAAACCAAAGGTCAGGAAAAACAAGACAGAAAGAAATCGACGAACGGAAAAGAAACAAAAGGGGAACCTTATAAAAAGACGTCAACGGAGAGTTCTGAGAAGGTGAAGGAAGGAACCAAGAACACCTCGAATTCTCCAGCGAAACGACCGTGGTCCGAGAAGTGGTGCTCGATTTGCAAGGCGGCATCTCACAACACAAAAGACTGCAGATCGAAACCGAAAAATCCTTACTTCGCGGCATGCCAAGTGAATTATAAGAAGGGGATCACAGACAAGGCTGAGGTCGGCGAAGGAGAAAGGAACAAAAAGGACACACGAAAACCTAGGAAGGGAACATGGTGCACACACTGCAGGTCGAAAGCCCATACGACTGCAGAATGCCGAGGCAAGGCAAATGACGGTCCCTTCGAAACACGCCTCGATGAACCCCTCGAGGAATCCCAGGGAAAAGTCGAGGAGGGGGAAGACATTCCGGACCAAGGGAGACCCTCGGTGGTGGAACTGATTGAGGTGAATGGACAACCAGTCCAATGTTTATACGATACGGGACTGGATGGGGAAGCGGTGATTTCGGCGGATCTAGTATCCCCCGAACAACTCACAGGGGAGACCATGGAGATACAGCCTGCGACTAAGAGTGCTGTAGCCATGAAGTTACCCATTGCTCAAGTGGAGATTCGGTCAAGATACGTCACTGGCACAATCAAGGCCGCCGTATTGAGTGATCCCATATTTCCAGTCATCCTCGGTTGCCGGTATGTCTTTCTGGGAATGCCTAAGGAACCAATTCACATGGGAGCTATGCAGACACGCTCTCAGAAGGAAACGGATCAGGCAGAGGAAAGGATTTCAAACCCAATGCCCGGGGAGTTACGAACGGCCCAGAGTGAGGATGATAGTTTACGTCCGTGTTACAAGAAGTTGCAGAAGAGTGCTGTCCCACCCAAACGCGGACAGTACTACATGAAGAATCGGCTACTATACCGGAGAGCCGGAAGGGGAGACAACCTACACGGTCAATTGGTAGTCCCGAAGGCCTACCGTGCCCAAATTCTTCAGATGGGGCATACCATTTCGTTCAGTGGACACATGGGTATCGCCGCCACCATGCAGCGGATTTCCTGTCATTATTATTGGCCAGGATTGACGGGAGAGGTGAGTCGATATGTAAAGTCCTGCCCAGAGTGCCAGCGGGTGGCACCGAAACACTGGACAGCACCGGTGGTGTTGGGTGAGATGCCCATCATGAACTCTCCTTTCGAGAGGGTAGCCATCGATATAGTGGGTCCTCTTCCTAGGACCAAGAAGAGGAACATGTATATCCTCACCATGGTGGATTGCTGTTCAATGTGGAGTGAAGCCATACCATTGTCAACCATTGACTCGAAAAGAGTGGCTGATACATTGATGGAGACTTTTACCAGATTAGGTTTCCCTAATCAGATTCTGACGGATAATGGGTCACAGTTTTGTGGGAAACTCATGGAGGAGGTATTTGGGGTGTTCCACTCCAACCATATACATACCAGTCCCTACCACCCTCAAGCTAATGGACAAGTAGAGCGTTTCAACGGCACGTTGATGACAATGCTCAGGAAATTGGCCCAGGAAAAACCGGATAGGTGGGATGAATACATCCCGGCAGCCCTTTTTGCTTATAGGGAAGTGCCACATGGCTCAACAGGAGTACCGCCAGCAACTCTGCTGTTTGGTCGACCAATCAAGGGACCATTGGAAGCGTTATTGAGGAGTTGGACGGAAGAAGAAACCTCAGAAGAGGTGATCTCCTCGTACAAATACGTGGAGGAACTGAAGGAAAAACTTCACACGGGCTGGGCTCTGGCCACTCGAAACTTGAGAAAGGCCAGGAAGAGACATGCGGAATACTATAACCGTAGGTCTAGAGACAGAGCTCTTGAGGTGGGAGACAAAGTCTTGTTGTTACTCCCAACGGGAAACAACAAACTGGAGATAGGATGGCAAGGACCATTTCCCGTGGAAAGGATGGTATCCAGAACCAACTATCAAATACGGATCCGGGGAAAGTCGAAGATTTTTCATATTAATCTCTTGAGAAAATATGCAGAAAGAACCCGGGAAGGAGCAGCCCATCTCATGGCAATGGCGGTAGCAGTGGAAACTGAAACCGGACCAGATGAGGGGAGGGAATATCCTCTAATAAACCAGGAAACTTATCGGGAAGTACAGGTGAACCCTGATCTGACTCTCCAAGAGAGGAAAAAAATTGGCCAGGTTCTCAAATCCCATAAGCAGATCCTGACGGATAAACCAGGACGGACGGAGCTAGTTGAGTTCGAGATGACCTTAACTACGCCGGATCCGGTTCGCCAAAAAATCTACCCAGTACCATTTGCTAAAGAGAAGGCGTTGGAGGAGGAGATACAGAAACTGTTGGAGGATGAGGTGATTGCACCATCCACATCCCCATATAATGCTGGAGTGGTGTTGTTACGAAAAACCGAGTGGAGAACACCGGCTGTGCATTGACTATAGACTTTTGAATAGTCATACCCAGTTCCAAGTGGAACCATTGCCAAATCCAACCCAGTTGTTCGCCAGGCTCCATAAGGCCAAGTATTTCTCTAAAGTAGATCTGAGTAGGGGTTATTATCAGATCCCGGTCAAACCAGAAGTTCGACATTTACTAGCTTTCAGCACACCTACGGGACACTATGAGTTCAATGTCATGCCTTTTGGACTCAGTAATGCGCCTAGTGTATTTACTCGCATGATGAGAGCGTTGTTGGATCCTCTACGTGACCCGGCCATTATCTCATTCATGGATGATATACTGATTGCCAGTGACAGATTAGATGACCATTTGGGATCCTTAGAGAGAGTTTTCGATCGGCTCCGGGAAGCCGGGCTGACGGCGCGACCAACCAAGTGCATGATTGGTTACCAAACTCTGGAATTTCTAGGTCATACCATCACTCCCGGGAAAATTGTCCCGGAGGCGAAGAACCTGGAAAAAGTCAGACGAGCTTCGAGGCCTAAAACAAAGAAAGATATAAGATCCTTCCTATCATTGTGTGGATTTTATCAAAAGTTCATTCCTCATTTTACCGAACTGGGAAATCCATTAACAGAGACCTTAAAAAAAGGACTTCCAGATGCAGTTATATGGACGCCAGAATGTGAGGAGGCCTACAGTCAATTAAAGGAGGCGTTGGTGAACAAGCCAGTTCTACAACTTCCAGACCTCACAAAGCCATTTGTGCTAAGAACAGATGCGAGTGGGATCGGTATTGGAGCAGCCTTATTACAAGAAGGAATAGACGATGCTTCAATTTTGAAACCTGTAGCGTATGCCAGTAAGAAGCTTCTACCGGCAGAGAAAAATTATTCAACGGTTGAAAGAGAGTGCTTGTCACTCGTATGGGCTGTACAAAAATTTCAACCATACTTGTACGGAGTACAGTTTACGGTCCAGTCAGATCATCAACCCTTGATGTTCCTAGCTACATCACAGAAGTTAAACGCCAGACTGATGAGATGGTCATTGTTGCTGCAACCATACCACTTCACAGTGGAATACATCCCTGGAAAGGAGAATGTAGGAGCAGATTTCTTATCCAGACATCCAGATCCGGAGGAAGAAGACTAGGGTTGTGGATCATGGGAATCAAAACCTACAGCGAGAAAGATTCGACGCGGTCTAATCTCTTAAGAGGGGGCCTATGTCACGGAAAAGACTGCAGGTTAATGATTCCTTGATAACTTACAGATCAGAATACCCAGGTAGGAGAAGGGTTAACCAAGGAGTGACCAAGCGCATGTGTATGTGGGTCAAGACAGGAATAGCCGACTAACCGGACAGGTAACTGTCGAGTGGAAAATTTGGGTAGCGACAAAGAGAGAAAGCATCATGGATCAGTCTATTGCGTTCTGGAGGTAGGGATATACGGAAAAGCCCAGATCTGGAATTTTCCACTGACCAGGGATAATGAAGTCTGAATTTGCTTTGTCCAGCAATGTCAAGGACGATGGGACAAAGATGATCTAAAGAGAGTGGCCACGTCTTTGTGTCAGTTTAGTGTGTGTTCCCCAACTGGACGGAAAGATAGAAATATGTGTCCTGTAATGAAAAGAAATATCCTCCCTTATAATGGGATAAAGTGCTTGGCTGCGGATTAATTTCGATTCGTGGATCTACATTAATTCTATAAAGGAACATAGATGTGTATAAGGTATATTAAAATATAGTTTTAGAATAGGAATATAGATGAGCGTGTATTACCTTTATCATTACATATTATTAGTGGGTGTTTTTAGACTGAGGTGAATTCTTATGTCTTATGCGGATGGTGACTTCGAAAGCCTTGTCATTATGGCTGGAGAAGGACACTTGCATAAGTTAGGAGTAAGGGGCGGACGCTTACCACTCGACTTGTTATATTCATCCACAGGTTCCCAGTTTCTAGGGACATTAGAGAAGAAAGAAAAACCTACTCTACGTGAACCAATAAAGTACATACTTAGATCCAGAAAGAACCTAAACAGTTCGTTCAGATGAACAAATACTAACATCAAGTAAAATACAGAAGACTGTATGCTAACACGCATATACCACGGGGGCTCCTAAACAGAAAAAGATGTTAAGGTGGGGCAAGCAGAGACTTCAACCTACATACGACTTGCATACATAGGGTAGAAGGAATAGACAAAGACAATAGTGATAATCATAATAGACAATAGGAAGAACATTGACAATGTGGTGTTTTCTTTTTTGATGATGGATACTTAATATCATGAAACCGATTTGGGCACAGTCATAAACTTACGGGACTTTTATAGCAATACGGTGACTCAGTGGTGAACAGTTTGTTTTCATTTCACTAACGGATTTACCATCAGATTCAAGCCTACGGATCATCCCGGGTGAGCTCTGTCCTGTTTGATGTGATGTCCTGTAATCGTGAAGAATGACTGGCGAGAAGATACAGCTGATAGACATTCTGAGTTCATTCTGTCCACAACCATAGAATACAATAGCAACTACACAGACAATATCCATACACACACCGGACATAGTTTTCTTTATTAATAAATCTTTTATTATATGTTGAAAGGAAATGTTGTCGGAGTATGTGTTGAGAGAATAATAGAGAGAGTGACAGAAGTAGATATATGGAAGGGAAGACAGAAGAGAGGAGTGTAGACCAAAGTCAGGCAATAACCCCAACAGATAATCAGTTTTATAGATGTGCTTGTTGAGTCCAACCTTCTCTCTGGAATTTAAACAAGTGACACACATGATGGATGGATTTATGGATGTCCATATTCCACAGTTGTGGGTTCATGTGTATGATAGACCTGGCTAATGAAGACACCTTTTTGTTTAGAGGTATGTAGTTGGTCATGCGTCAAAGTACGCTTGTTCCTGCAGCCAGGCGCCGTCGTCATTTGGAGGTGACAGATTCCAATTCCGATCGGTAGCTATAGCTTTCAATTTTTATATTGGACATTCATTCGCCGATGAATTTCTACAGGTTTCACCCCTCAGTGATAAAATAACGGATAACAGAAAACTGCTCCTCTTTAGTGCATGTGAAAAGTGGGGCGGCCATTTTTACACTGTCCATATGACGTCACCGTATTCATCTGCACCGAGCTGTCATATGCTTAACACTCTTGATATCCTTAACAAAAATATTGTCAGATAAAACAATAGCATGGTTATTGTCATGTCTATCACACTTTTACAGTTTTCATTTGAAGCCCCCTCGTACAACTAACTATACGAAAAAGACAAACAGCATTCCTTGGTCATGTCATGATTGATTGATTGATTGATTGATTGATTGATGGATTTATTTAGGAACCGACATCACAGCATTCGGGGCATTCCCATAAGCGCTCCGTCCCCATCCTCAGCAGCCAGCGAAGAGTTCCAACACCAATAGTTCCAGTAGCAATCTGATTATATGTCCGTCTCGCCTTTCCTCTGAGCGTCGAGAGTCGGCCAGATCCCCTTGTCACTCCTCGCTGATCATGTCATGAGAAGAAAGGTAGTGGAGAATATCGTGACAACTGGAAAGTTCAGTGGGAAAAGTGGCAGACCAAGAGAAATGATGCTGGATGGGCAGAGACGATGACATTACGGAATATCATCAGCAATTTGCCCAGAGCACCAACGACGACAGAGATCCGTGGAAAGACACGAATGCCTAAGCCAGCTGGCAAGGCATTGTGCGATGATGGTGTCCGTTCCCTTCCCCTTTGTCTACAATGCTGCATAAGTGGGTGTATGATTTCGCCTCTTAAAGCGCCGTTTCACCACGATGTCCGTTACAAACTGATAATGTTGATAACTCCCCTGTCACAATTTCCTGTAAATTGTGACATGCGTGTTTATACCGGGGAAAATCTGTGGGAGTCTTTCTGTTGTATGCCCGCCAGAATCCGGTGTACACATACACAGTTCGTGTAGTTACCATTGTTCACATAAGTATGAATCATGCCCGGGAGAAATTATCCAGCCTGACGCTCAAATTGCTGGCTAATGTAGCACATTGAGTTAGTGGGACTGGGAGACATCATGGACGTAGACTCTGAGAGTACACGGGATGGGTGGTAGTTTGTGGTTGCTGTTTATCCTACTTGGAATTTTGACGAGCGGGATGTGAGAGAACAATGGTAGTTTGTGGTTGCTGTTTATCCTACTTGGAATTTTGACGAGCGGGATGTGAGAGAACAAGTTGAAAAACTTCTAATGGTAGTGGAAATGTGGTTTCTGGGGAAAATGCAAAGAATACCATGGTCAGACAGAAAAACCAATGACCAAGTCCTACAAGAAACAAATGAAAACCGTAAACTGATTACAAAAATTAGACATAGACAGTCATAGTTTTTGGACGCGTTATGATAGGAAATAAATTTGAGAACTTGGTGACAACTGGCAAGACTAAGGGGAAGAGAATAAGGGGAAGGCAGAGAAATAAATACCTGGAGGGCTTGGCCAAGTGGTATAGCCGAGACATGAACACTGAGCTGCTCCACGACTCCGGTGATCGCGTGAGATGGCGAAACATAATCACCGATGCTTATCGGCATGGCATATGATGATGATGTGGGAGAAGAGGGAATTTTTGTTAAGCTGCATATCCTTTACAGGACGTTGCAGTCAACACCAGCATTTTCCAGCTGATGTTGATGTTCTTGGCAAGATTACGTTCTGAGCGACCGGCTCAAATACCCCGTAAGTAACCTACGTGACGCGATCCACTGCCGAATCTTGCGCAGCTGTGTTCCTCGCGTAGATATACGGGATTACGGAGAAAGTCGTTAAACTCTACGCCAGGGAGACCGGCGAAGAGGGAAATAGAGAATGGCAATTACTGCCTTGACTTTATATGTTTTACTGTAATTCAGTGTGGTGCTCTGATAACCGTTTGCGAATGAATTAGAATATTTATATTATCAGTTAAGTATTATTGTTTTCCTTTGCCAAACACGTTGATTCAAGCGTTCGTTTTTGTATCTGCGTTTTTCGTTTCTTAGGGACAAGCTTGCACCCCGAGATGGTCATGTCCTTGAGTCGTCTTCATGGCGAGGATTTGTTTTCACTGATCTGACACCCCCCCCCATCCACCCACACACACACACACACTCACACACACACACACACACACACACACACACACACACACACACACACACACACACACACACACACACACACACACACACACACACACACACACAGGGCGACCCAACTTAAGATGATACTGGGAAATGTCCTGTAAAGAATAGGCAGTGTGTTGGAGCAGGATTGCTAGCACGTTTGCCCGTGAGAAAGCGGTCATGTGTTCGAATACACATTACACATAATTTAAATGCATGTGCTTCACAGGACGCAGCAGTCAACTCCAGAATTTTGGCTGTTTGTGATTCCTGAGCAAGTTTTACGTTTGCCACTGCTTTCTGAACCCGGGTATACGGGATTACGAATCGCGTCCGTATCACCTTCGCCACGAAGGCCGGTCAAATACGCATTACTGTGGTTTTTTAACACTGATGTGGGCCCCAGGGTGACCAACTCTGAAATAGGTACTAGAAAATGTATTTGGAAGTAAAGGCGGCAGACGGGATATTAACCATATCGCCCCTTGGGGTCGATCGGTCTATATACATACAGAGTGTTTGTAAAGTCTCACTACACTTTGAACGTAGAACAAATTTGAAAAATGCAGTACATGATATCAAAGACATTTATGATCTGTTTAAGTCCCCGCTAATCACTGGTATCATGAAGGCTAATAGACTACAATGGCTGGGGCATATAGAAAGAATGGAAGATAATAGGGAAACAAAACTCGCTTACACTCAGGAAATAAATGACCGTAGACACCGAGGTAGACCAAGAAGGCGGTGGAGAGACAATATATATACAGACCTACAAGCACTTGGAATCAACGACTGGCAAGAGAAGGTCAACCAGAGAGACGAATGGAGACGGATTGTATCTGCAGTAAAGAACCTCAATGGCTCGGAACGCTGAAGAAGAAGAAGAAGAAGAAGAAGAAGAAGAAGAAGAAGAAGAAGAAGAAGAAGAAGAAGAAGAAGAAGAAGAAGAAGAAGAAGAAGAAGAAGAAGAAGAAGAAGTACATGATATCATCAAAAAATGTGCTCCACGGTTCATCGTGAAGCAATATGCAGCGAATGGCTGTCGTTTGCTGTAGTAATCATTTGCACTCCAAACAGAATGGTGTTATCAACGGAAGAAAGATTTTTTTTTTCTTTCAAATTTGTTCTACATATAAAGTGTAGTGAGACTTTACAAACACCCTGTTTATGAGACTAATACCAAATGTACAGTGCATCACAAGGTGTATAAACGGAGTCCTTTGATAGCTTTCTGTCCATCACAACAGATGAATGGGAAACACACCACGGTGTGGCAAAAGCAGCTCTGGGAACCGAGTATCCACCGATACGCGGACATCTCTGATGAGCTGTTTGCTGTTAGAGAGAGTGTCTCAGCATGAGACAAACAAATGACAGAAGGTGGAGCAACTTTTCGGCGAACCGTGATGGCAGCCACGTTCTACAAAATACTAGCTCCATGATTTTGATTCACCTTTACTTGTGTTAATATGTGGCTGTGTGGTTGCAGCACTGATTTCTTCATAGTGATGACTTACCTTTACTAGTGTTATTGTGTGGCTTAAAAGTGGCTTTGTTGTTGTAGCACTCACATCTTCATAGTGATGACTTACCTTTACTAGTGTTATTGTGTGGCTTAAAAGTGGCTTTGTTGTTGTAGCACTCACATCTTCATAATGATGACTTACCTTTACTAGTGTTATTGTGTGGCTTTGTTGTTGTAGCACTCACATCTTCAAAGCGATGACTTACCTTTACTTGTGTTAATGTGTGGCTGTGTGGCTGCAGCACTCACATCTTCATAATGATGACTTACCTTTACTTGTGTTAATGTGTGGCTGTGTGGTTGTAGCACTCACACCTTCATAATGATGACTTACCTTTACTAGTGTTATTGTGTGGCTTTGTTGTTGTAGCACTCCACATCTTCAAAGCGATGACTTACCTTTACTTGTGTTAATGTGTGGCTGTGTGGCTGCAGCACTCACATCTTCATAATGATGACTTACCTTTACTTGTGTTAATGTGTGGCTGTGTGGTTGTAGCACTCACACCTTCATAATGATGACTTACCTTTACTTGTGTTAATGTGTGGCTGTGTGGTTGCAGCACTCACATCTACATAATGATGACTTACCTTTACTTGTGTTAATGTGTGGCTGTGTGGTTGCAGCACTCACATCTTCATAATGATGACTTACCTTTACTTGTGTTAATGTGTGGCTGTGTGGTTGTAGCACTCACACCTTCATAATGATGACTTACCTTTACTTGTGTTAATGTGTGGCTGTGTGGTTGCAGCACTCACATCTACATAATGATGACTTACCTTTACTTGTGTTAATGTGTGGCTGTGTGGTTGTAGCACTCACACCTTCATAATGATGACTTACCTTTACTAGTGTTATTGTGTGGCTTTGTTGTTGTAGCACTCACATCTTCAAAGCGATGACTTACCTTTACTTGTGTTAATGTGTGGCTGTGTGGTTGCAGCACTCACATCTACATAATGATGACTTATCTTTACTTGTGTTAATGTGTGGCTGTGTGGTTGTAGCACTCCCAGCCACGAGAGTGGTCTGAATTCAATCACACCACTGACAGAGTTCATTCTCCCGACCAGTACCGGCTCTGGGATCGGAACCGCCTCATAGAATGAGGGATTGATCATTGTTACAATGTTCTGAGAATTGTCTGCGGAGAAAAGCGGCGAGTAAGAGAAGTGGTCAGCCCATCTTATTAGAAGTAGTCTGGAATATGTAGTGGCCTAAAACTTAAAACCACATCATCGGTGTCTGCCGTACGACTGATTTTAACTAGGAACTCAGTCCCATACCACTGTATTGGCAATAAAGCATCAACATAAGGGGAGTGACTGCTAACTAGCTGGTAAAGACTTGTTGAAAAGTGGGTCTGTGTTAAGTCTTTCCTTGCCTCTAGCTTTAAAGTTATTTTGTGCTCATTCCGTTTCTAGTAAGAAAGTAGTTGGGAAGGGAGGAGGGCGGGGAAGAGAGAGAAAGAAAAGCAAGCCTCCATATAACTAGATGGTTAGATTATGAGATCAGGTGACCAACTCCTATCCCCATTGCTTTTCTTCCCACATTTTCACAAAAATGCATACCTATCGTACTCGGCTACATCGACCCAGGGGTCATATGGGGTCAGGAAAGGAAACGTTCCCCGCTCAGGGAAGAGATGGTCGTGCTGGATAAGTCTCTGGCCATTATGGGTCCACGGTTGACGGATTTCCCGTGGAGATGTCTGAGATGCCTGAAGCTTGGCATAAACTAGGTCAGATCGTCGCTTCGTGGATGCTTATGTTGTCACATTGTTTCGACGGTGGAGGGGAGGGATGGGGGGATGGGAAGAGAAAGGGAGAGACATGGGAAGATAAAGAGATGTGGGAAATGAGAGAGAGAGAGAGAGAGAGAGAGAAGAGAGAAGAGAGAAGAGAAGAGAAGAGAAGAGAAGAGAAGAGAATAGAGAGATGGGAAGGGAAAGAGAGATTGGAAGAGAAAGAGAGATTGGAAGAGAAAGAGAGATAGGAAGAGAAAGAGATATGGAAAGAAAGAAAGAAAGAAAGAAAGAAAGAAAGAAAGAAAGAAAGAAAGAAAGAAAGAAAGAAAGAAAGACTACAGCACTACCACAACCCCTCTCCGATTTGATTCCCTGCCACAAACCAAGAGGTGCAATCGTCTCCCCAACAGCCCCACCGTCTCCATGAGACACATCTGCAACAAGTATTGGCAACTTAACCCAGACAAAGCCGACAATCATACTTCTAGACCACATTCCAGGTTTCCACCATCGCGGTCACGCTAAACATCCCCCCACTCCCCCAAGCTTTCTCATGACTATTTCCGCACGCAACGAAATCTGGAATTCCTTTGGGGCAATCATTCTACGGGACGTGGTGAACTATTTGAGGCCGATCTGGGACGGCTTCACACGAAGCCAAGCCAGCGGTGCTATCACGTGTCTTATGGTCTTGTGATTCCGATACACACAGCCGAGTGCCAGCCTAACCTTAGAGCTTGATGGGATTTTCACAAGCCAGTGGAATGTTAGTTTTACCAGTCGGTGACATATTTAATAGAATGCGATTTCCGAAACACTTATGATATTCCACACCACTAGCTTTATATCAGTGCTAGTTAACAAAATGAGATATGTGGGGCGCTATTTGTCCAACACTAGCCTACTATCTGTAGCATATTTAGTAGAATGAGGTTTCCGAAATACTTATGACACTCCACATCACTTGATTTATATTACTGATAGTTAGCAAAATGAGATGTGTGCAACGCTGGCTGTACAACACTAGCCTACCGTCTGTGACATATTTAGTACTGAGAGCA
The DNA here is from genome assembly GCA_014155875.1 of Cepaea nemoralis. NCBI lineage: Eukaryota > Metazoa > Mollusca > Gastropoda > Stylommatophora > Helicidae > Cepaea > Cepaea nemoralis. The sequence goes on along the minus strand of JACEFZ010023091.1, from coordinate 431,489 downwards.
TAATTCCATTATCTTCTATAGCGTTCTATCGTTGACATAGTTAGCAACATGAGAAAGTGGGACGCTGGCCGTATATGTCCCACAACACTAGCCTACTGTCTGATTTAGCCACACACACAAAACAGATCTGTGACACAGGTTGTATAGTGTCCCACTGGCCTAGTGTATGTGACATAGTAAAGCCAGATAACGCAGACACCAGTCGTACAAGGAATGTCCCACAGTTCCAGCCTATTGTTTGTGACATAGAAAAACCAGATAACTGAGACACTGGTCGTACAAGGAATGTCCCACAGTTCCAGCCTATTGTTTGTGACATAGAAAAACCAGATAACTGAGGCACAGTGTCCTACAACTCTAGCCTTGTATCTGTGAAATAGTAAAACCAGGTAACTGAGGCACAATGTCCTACAACTCTAGCCTTGTATCTGTGAAATAGTAAAACCAGGTAACTGAGGCACAATGTCCTACAACTCTAGCCTTGTATCTGTGAAATAGTAAAACCAGGTAACTGAGGCACAATGTCCTACAACTCTAGCCTTGTATCTGTGAAATAGTAAAACCAGGTAACTGAGGCACAGTGTCCTACAACTCTAGCCTTGTATCTGTGAAATAGTAAAACCAGGTAACTGAGGCACAATGTCCTACAACTCTAGCCTTGTATCTGTGAAATAGTAAAACCAGGTAGCTGAGGCACAATGTCCTACAACTCTAGCCTTGTATCTGTGAAATAGTAAAACCAGGTAACTGAGGCACAATGTCCTACAACTCTAGCCTTGTATCTGTGAAATAGTAAAACCAGGTAACTGAGGCACAATGTCCTACAAACTCTAGCCTTGTATCTGTGAAATAGTAAAACCAGGTAACTGAGGCACAATGTCCTACAACTCTAGCCTTGTATCTGTGAAATAGTAAAACCAGGTAACTGAGGCACAATGTCCTACAACTCTAGCCCTTGTATCTGTGAAATAGTAAAACCAGGTAACTGAGGCACAATGTCCTACAACTCTAGCCTTGTATCTGTGATACAGTAAAACCAGGTAACTGAGGCACAATGTCCTACAACTCTAGCCTTGTATCTGTGAAATAGTAAAACCAGGTAACTGAGGCACAATGTCCTACAACTCTAGCCTTGTATCTGTGAAATAGTAAAACCAGGTAACTGAGGCACAATGTCCTACAACTCTAGCCATGTATCTGTGAAATAGTAAAACCAGGTAACTGAGGCACAATGTCCTACAACTCTAGCCTTGTATCTGTGAAATAGTAAAACCAGGTAACTGAGGCACAGTGTCCTACAACTCTAGCCTTGTATCTGTGAAATAGTAAAACCAGGTAACTGAGGCACAATATCCTACAACTCTAGCCTTGTATCTGTGAAATAGTAAAACCAGGTAACTGAGGCACAATGTCCTACAACTCTAGCCTTGTATCTGTGAAATAGTAAAACCAGGTAACTGAGGCACAATGTCCTACAACTCTAGCCTTGTATCTGTGAAATAGTAAAACCAGGTAACTGAGGCAATGGTCGTACAATGTCCTACAACTATTGTCTGTGACATAGTAAAACCAGATAACTGAGACACTGGTCGTACTACAATGTCCCACAACTCTAGACTAGTAACTGTGATATAGTAAAACCAGATAACTCAGACACTGGTCGTACAATGACCTGCAACTCTAGCCTATTGTCTGTGACATAGTAAAACCAGATAACTGAGACACTGGTCGTACTACAATGTCCCACAACTCTAGCCTAGTAACTGTGATATAGTAAAACCAGATAACTCAGGCACTGGTCGTACAATGGCCCACAACTCTAGCCTAGTATCTGTGATATAGTAAAACCAGATATCTGAGACACTGTATGGCCTACAACTCTAGCCTAGTATCTGTGATATAGTAAAACCAGATAACTGAGACACAATGTCCCACAACTCTAGCCTAGTAACTGTGATATAGTAAAACCAGGTAACTGAGACACTGGTCGTACAATGACCTACAACTCTAGCCTAGTAACTGTGACATAGTAAAACCAGATAACTGAGACACTGGTCGTACAATGACCTACAACTCTAGCCTAGTAACTGTGATATAGTAAAACCAGGTAACTGAGACACTGGTCGTACTACAATGTCCCACAACTCTAGCCTAGTAACTGTGATATAGTAAAACCAGATAACTCAGACACTGGTCGTACAATGGCCCACAACTCTAGCCTAGTATCTGTGATATAGTAAAACCAGATAACTGAGACACAATGTCCCACAACTCTAGCCTTGTATCTGTGAAATAGTAAAACCAGGTAACTGAGACAATGGTCGTACAATGACCTACAACTCTAGCCTAGTAACTGTGACATAGTAAAACCAGGTAACTGAGACACTGGTCGTACAATGACCTACAACTCTAGCCTAGTAACTGTGACATAGTAAAACCAGGTAACTGAGACACTGGTCGTACAATGACCTACAACTCTAGCCTAGTAACTGTGACATAGTAAAACCAGGTAACTGAGACACTGGTCGTACAATGACCTACAACTCTAGCCTAGTAACTGTGATATAGTAAAACCAGATAACTGAGACACAATGTCCCACAACTCTAGCCTTGTATCTGTGAAATAGTAAAACCAGGTAACTGAGACAATGGTCGTACAATGACCTACAACTCTAGCCTAGTAACTGTGATATAGTAAAACCAGGTAACTGAGACACTGGTCGTACAATGACCTACAACTCTAGCCTAGTAACTGTGACATAGTAAAACCAGGTAACTGAGACACTGGTCGTACAATGACCTACAACTCTAGCTTAGTAACTGTGATATAGTAAAACCAGATAACTGAGACACAATGTCCCACAACTCTAGCCTTGTATCTGTGAAATAGTAAAACCAGGTAACTGAGACAATGGTCGTACAATGACCTACAACTCTAGCCTAGTAACTGTGATATAGTAAAACCAGGTAACTGAGACACTGGTCGTACAATGACCTACAACTCTAGCCTAGTAACTGTGACATAGTAAAACCAGGTAACTGAGACACTGGTCGTACAATGACCTACAACTCTAGCCTAGTAACTGTGACATAGTAAAACCAGGTAACTGAGACACTGGTCGTACAATGACCTACAACTCTAGCCTAGTAACTGTGACATAGTAAAACCAGGTAACTGAGACAATGGTCGTACAATGACCTACAACTCTAGCCTAGTAACTGTGATATAGTAAAACCAGATAACTGAGACACAATGTCCCACAACTCTAGCCTAGTAACTGTGACATAGTAAAACCAGGTAACTGAGACACTGGTCATACAATGACCTACAACTCTAGCCTAGTAAATGTGACATAGTAAAACCAGGTAACTGAGACACTGGTCGTACAATGACCTACAACTCTAGCCTAGTAACTGTGACATAGTAAAACCAGGTAACTGAGACACTGGTCGTACAATGACCTTCAACTCTAGCCTAGTAACTGTGACATAGTAAAACCAGGTAACTGAGACAATGGTCGTACAATGACCTACAACTCTAGCCTAGTAACTGTGATATAGTAAAACCAGATAACTGAGACACAATGTCCCACAACTCTAGCCTAGTAACTGTGACATAGTAAAACCAGGTAACTGAGACACTGGTCGTACAATGACCTACAACTCTAGCCTAGTAACTGTGATATAGTAAAACCAGGTAACTGAGACACTGGTCGTACAATGACCTACAACTCTAGCCTAGTAACTGTGACATAGTAAAACCAGGTAACTGAGACACTGGTCGTACAATGACCTACAACTCTAGCCTAGTAACTGTGATATAGTAAAACCAGGTAACTGAGACACTGGTCGTACAATGACCTACAACTCTAGCCTAGTAACTGTGATATAGTAAAACCAGGTAACTGAGACACTGGTCGTACAATGACCTACAACTCTAGCCTAGTAACTGTGACATAGTAAAACCAGGTAACTGAGACACTGGTCGTACAATGACCTACAACTCTAGCCTAGTAACTGTGATATAGTAAAACCAGATAACTGAGACACAATGTCCCACAACTCTAGCCTAGTAACTGTGACATAGTAAAACCAGGTAACTGAGACACTGGTCGTACAATGACCTACAACTCTAGCCTAGTAGCTGTGACATAGTAAAACCAGGTAACTGAGACACTGGTCGTACAATGACCTACAACTCTAGCCTATTGTCTGTGAACACCAGGTAACTGAGACACTGGTCGTACAATGTCCCACAACTCTAGCCTAGTGTCTGTGACATAGCAAAACCAGATAACTGAGACACTGGTCGTACAATGTACAACACTAGCCTACTGTCTATGATATAGTAAAACCAGAAACCTGAAACATTGGCGGTACAATGCCTCACATCGCTAATCTCCCGTCGGTCACATATTTAACACTGATCGCGCAATCTTCTCCGGCTGGTCCAGAGCAGACATCGGCCATCACGACTCTCAAACCCTCACTGCAGGTCCGCATGACCGAATTGGTAAGAACACCGTGTTCTTAAACATCCGGTGTACTTATACTGAGGTAAGCGGTTCAACCCCTACACCGGACAGCTGGACTAAAATGTTGACCTGTCGTCCTTGACTTGGGGACGTAAATTACAAGTACTTCTGAAGTCGGAGTGGATTCGCCTGATAGCAAGGGTCACTGTTAATAGGGAAAGCTAATCTACACGCAAAATTCAGTCCATCACAACTATAAATAGTGTGCATGGACTACGCTTGAGTTCAAATCGAGCGATCGCAAAAAAAAAAAAACAACCTCACTGACATGTGAAATACTGATGATGCTGGTGCTGCCTATATTATTATGTACTGTCCAGCAGTTTAAGCTTTCCGAACATATGTTTGTCTTCAGCTGACATTCTTGCCAGGTAGTTCCAATATAAAACGAACTTCTCTGCTCAATCTCTTAATTTTGCCGGCTCCATGGCCGAGGCGTTAGCAGCTTTCTCCGCTGGCCCCGAATATTCTCGTCACGTGACGCGACGAGAATTAGCAGTGGTTCGAATCGCAAAAGTGACTTATGAGAGTATGGAGCCGGTCGCTCAGAAAGTCGTGGCGTGCTGATGAGCGTAATCTAGCCTAGGAATCAACATACAGCTGAACGATGCTGGTGTTGACCGCAATATCTTGAAACAGGATGGAAACGCGGGAGAAAAAAAAAATCTCTTAATTTTATGTGTCTTATAACGTGTGTGTGACTTTTCCTTTTGGCTTCGTCACACTATCCTGTACCACCTGCAGCACTCAATGCCTGGCTGTTTCTTGACTTCCCTGTCCGTGACATTCTCAACATTCTTCTCAACATGAAACACAAACAGTTCGGTATATGTATTTCCTGTGAAAAGATTGAGATAAACACGGACACAGTGTGCATACCTTACAAGGGACTCTATACAGGTGAACATAAATCACAGAGTGAAAATCCCCCAAAACAAGAGACAATTTTAAAAATATATAATAATGAAATGAAAATAAGTATTACAGGCCACAATAAACGACGTTTCGATTATATAAATCTTGATCGAGGACGGGACAACACAGATCTAAAGAAAAACATAAAAATATAAAATAATTTTAAAAGAAAACTCTTTCGTTGTCAAGAAGACACAAAAGTTGGGTTCAGTTGGGTTTTGAAAGGAGCACTTTTTCTACAAAGGCTGAGTCCAATTCAGCTGTAAAAGTGTCAAATAATAAATGTGGGGCCAAGGTGTGCACACACACACACAAAGTCAACTCTGCAGTGCTCATCGTGCAACATTCGCTTTCATAGAAACAACTGGCCACACAACATCTTTCAGTAAGCGATGTGCCTGTATACATTATCCAACCCAGAAGTTAGTATGTAAGTAGGGTGCTTCACTGAGTCAATCCTGATGTATGGAAGCAAATTATAGATAATTAGGAGACAGGTGAGGAATTATATGGAAGATATGGAGATGTGGTTTAATGGAAGAATGATGAGACAACCATGGACGGATAGACGGATATCTTTTAAAAAGTTAACTCACAAAGAGAACTGGTTACTCGCATCAGGAGAAGACAGTTCACATTCTTTTGGCTTGAACAGGAAAGCTGAATTATGTTGTCAAAACGGGTAGGTTTGAGGGGAAGAGAGGCATGAAGACCGAGAGAGAAGGTCCTGGACAGTTTGACATCATGATATGGAGGAATGTGGGTTTCAGAAATGATTGGTCGTACATGAGACAGGAGGCTGTGGACAGACTTTGATCAACAACGCCACATGGCATGGACGATAAGAAGAATAAATAAATGATGTGAGTATTCGCTGAATCTTTTCTCCAGGACACTCTGGTGTGGTTGGAAATGAACAGGCAGACAGACTGGCTGGTGCCGCATCATTAAGAGATGATTTGATGCATGATAAGGTAGACGTTGTGAAGACCAAGAGAGAAGGTCCTGGACAGTTTGACATCATGATATGGAGGAATGTGGGTTTCAGAAATGATTGGTCGTACATGAGACAGGAGGCTGTGGACAGACTTTGATCAACAACGCCACATGGCATGGACGATAAGAAGAAGAAATAAATGATGTGAGTATTCGCTGGATCTTTTCTTTAGGACACTCTGGTGTGGTTGGAAATGAACAGGCAGACAGACTGGCTGGTGTCGCATCATTAAGAGATGATTTGATGCATGATAAGGTAGACGTTGTGAATGCCCTCTGAGAGAATGTCATTAATGCAGAAGAATAGATGGACTATCATGGTCTAGAAAGAATGCAACAGCAAGGGATGGTTAGTGGATGTGGTCGACAGTCACCACTCAGAGGTAAAGCAAGACGGAGATATAAATCAGATTGCAACGGGCACCATTAGTATTGGAACTCAACGCTGGCTGTCGAAGGTGAGGACTTAACGCTTATGGGAATGCCCCGAGTGCCGTGATGTCGGGTCTTGACTCAGTTCCATTCAATTCATACAGACCTTAAATCGCATGGGCATGCAGTGCCAGGCTCACATTTTTAAAGGCCAATCGGCACTGGGTTCTTGCTGCTGTCATCAGCCTGTCCCAAATGGTTCACATTGTGACATTACTGAAAAGCTCAGAGCTGAGCAACTGTCAGTTCCGCGTGACACTGTCTTGTTCTCCCTCCTCTGCCTTTTATCGTCCAATTTTTATTAGTTTACCTAGGCTTGATTATTATTCCATTCTTGTTGTGGCCACACAATAGCTATCCATGTTGATATTGTCTAACGTGTCTCTACGTCTTTCTTCTACTGCACGGGAGGCTGATCCAATATTTGTGAATGTATTTATCATGGTAATATATGGTGTAGAAATATACTATTGTCTTTGATAAACTGGCACTATTACATGTGCCATTGTTAGTGCCTGACACGTGTAGTGTGTGATTTATTGAGACTAGACAACCACAGGCCACCAGTTTCACATCATAAAACTTTAACGTTTTAGGACAGTGGTTATCAACCGGTGGAGAATTCTCCCCCCGCCCTCCCCAGGGGGGAATTTTAGGGTTTCCACTGGGGGAGTGGAAGGGGGGGGGGGGGGGGGGAAATTAAGATTATTTCAAGATCACGTTAATACGAGAACCGATTACTTGATATTATTTTTCCCTTCATACCGTACGGTTCTGTACGTCTCACCCTTCTAAAATTCAATTTATAAAGTATGTAGACCTACAAATCATGTTTTATGTGGACGACTAGACTTATTTTAGTATGTGCTATTAAATTTAGCTTCCATTATTACGTATACTGTGTAGGGGCGGGGGCGGGGTTTTTAGGTAGGAAATACGAAAGGGGGGAATGACGTTCTGAAAATATGGTGAAGAGGCAGGGGCCACATTTTTAGGTAGGAAAAACGAAAAAGGGGGTGGGGGGGGGGGGGGATGACGTTCTGAAAATATGGTGAAGGGGTCACGGGCCAAAAAAGATTGAGAACCACTGTTTTAGGACAATAGTTTTCAATTTCCGGCACAGTAACATCAAGTGATTCGTACTTTCTTGTGATGTCTTAGATAACCAACGACACAGCTAGCCAGACGGACAGACACACACACAAATACAGACAGACAGACAGACAGACAGACAGACAGACAGACAGACGCTTACACCAAGATTCGAACCCACACACCTCTCAAACTTTCCCATGAAACAGGGACCACACAGCCAAAAAACAAGGCTGACAAGTGCCTGGTAAGTACGCACTTGACAAATAGTTTCCAACATGCAAAGAAAGGAAACGCTAGCGCTGTATTTAAGTGGGCGATTGTTGATCGGGCAAATAAAAAAAATATTTCCTTAAGACACACGACCAGGGGAAACTAAAGCCGTGTGGAAAGCAGGCAACCACGAGTTACCTGCTCCGTGTCAGAATTGTACATTCCAAAACAATAGGCGCCAACGACACCGTGGAATGTCTATCTTATGTACCTGGCTGTTTTAATGTCGGGCATGCCTGTATAAGGGAAACATGAGGAGATAACCAACATGTTAGAACGCTTTATAATGTTGCTGGTCAGGATATGAGAATAATATAGATCAGTGGTTCTCAAACTTTTTTTTTGGCCCATGCACCCCTTCACCATATGGTCAGAATGTCATTCCCCCTTAGGTACTCCCTCGCTATAAATCTCCCCCCGCTCCCCCTCCCCGCCCGCCCCTACACAGTATACGTAAAAATTGAAGCTAAAATTAATAGCACATACTAGAACAAGTCTAGACGTCCACATAAAAGATGTACTTTGTAGGTCTACTTACGTTATAAAACGAATTTCAGAAGGGCGAGAAGTACAGAACCGTAAAGTTTGAAGGGAAAAACAAGATCAAGTAATTGATTTTTGTATTGACGCGATCTTGAAATAATCTTACACCCCCCCCCCCCCCCACCCCACTGGAAACCCTAAAATCCCCCCCAAACCCTAAAATTACCCCATGAGAGAGAGGGGGGGGGGGAGAAATTCCCCACCGGTTAAGAACCACTGATAAAGAATGTATGCCTGTAAGGTGACTGCCTGTAAGGTCCTTGTATAGTAGCGGGAGGTGCGGTAACGCAAGTTGCTAGCCCGCTTGCATGCTGACACGGCGGTCATATGTTCGAATCTCCATCGAGGCAAATGTTTTACAATTGATGAGCCCAGCGTTATGTGGGCACCAGGAAATGTATTGGGAAGTAAAGGCGGACGTTGTGATATTGACCATAACATAAACATCGAATATCGATTGGTTTATACAAATGTAGAGCTAGAATCGTCGTCGTAGCAGCATCAGCAGCATGAGTAATGGTAGCAGAAGCAGCAGCAGCAGTAGTAGTAGTAGTAGTAGTAGTAGTAGTAGTAGTAGTAGTAGTAGTAGTAGTAGTAGTAGTAGACGTTGTGATGTTAGTGGTGGCGGCGAAGAAGAAGCAGACGAAGAAGTAGGGGAGGATCAGCAACAATTGTGATCAATAGCTGCAAATTCCCTTGCCACCTCCGACCGAAATAGAAACAAAGAAAAAGAAGGAATTTATCTTGCCACATTAATAACCTCAAGATCGCCCTGCTCTCTCTCTCTCTCTCTCTCTCTCTCCTCTCTCTTCTCTCTCTCTCTCTCTCTCTTTCTCTCTCTCTGTATGTGTGTGTGTGTGTTGTGTGTGTGTGAGAGAGAGAGAGGAGAGAGAGAGAGAGAGAGAGAGACCAACTGACAGAGTAACCAATCGCTTGTCCCCTAAGCTTCAGTAGTACTACCATGGGATACAACTTCCACCCCAACTGCTCTCTCTCTCTCTCTCTCCTCTCCTCTCTCTGCATGTGTGTTTGTGTGTGTGTGTGTATGTGTTTGAAAACCAACAGACAGGAATACCAATCGCTTTTCTCCTAAGCTCCAGCACTACTCCCATGGGATACAACTTCCACCCCAACTGCTCTCTCTCCTCTCTCTTCTCTCTCTCGTCACTCTCTCTCTCTCTCTATCTCTCTCTGCGTGTGTGTTGTGTGTGTGCGTGCGTGTGCGTGTATGTGTGTGTATGTGTTTGAAACCAACTGACATGAATACCAATCGCTTTTCTCCTACGCTCCAGCACTACTCCCATGGGACACAACTTCAATACGCACTCCTGAACCTGTCACCTCAGTTTGAATGCCCTCCAGACAGATCTCCCGGACTCCGCTGACTGACGTTTTATAGGCAAGAGCTACAGAGCTGACACTGTGAGAATGAAGCGGATGCTTCACACCACACATCTGGTACACTTAGTTCCAAAGAAGTTCTGGTGCAGTCTCTCTACTGTCATCTACAGTCTGTGGTACCTGTCACTATATGGCAAGGGGGTCTTAAACCTGAGGAATTAAGACAGCCTGGCTAGTGCAGTCGCCGCGAATTGTGTAGGTTAGGATTTTCTTTTTGCCCCCGATAGAAAACAGTCCACATCTTACCGAGGATTCGAACCTGGGTCTCCCGAAGGAGAACCCGGCGTTCTTAGCCACTCGGCCAGCCATTCCCCCTCTAGTGAAACCAGTGAAATTTCAAATGTTCAGGAACCCGTGAGGATAGAGGTACACTTATTTCTTCTGGAAGGCGCTGTAGTTATTTGGAGGAGGCAGGTTCGAATCTCGGTATGGTCATTTCATTACCCTAATCATCAACATCACGCACATTGCCCAATGACGCAGGCATTCATGTCTCTCCACAAATCTCGGTCTTTGCGGTTCTGGATCAATTATGTTGATGGTATTTCTTCATGACACCGCCATAGACCATCCGGTATCATTCCTCTGCCTTTTCTACCGCTTGTCTATCCAGTCATCACGATGCTCTCCGGTGCCTCTCTTCTATGTTAAGACCACAGACCGGTGTTTATCTCTGTCTTGTAGTTGAAAATAATATTCTACAATCATTATATTTATCCAAGTAATAGTTGTTTGCTCTTCTGGTAGTCCAAGGTATGCGTTCTCAATAGCTTTCGGTGATTATATCTTATTTTACCACTTCTAAATTCTATTTTATTTCTCTTCTTTAATAAGTGCGCATAAATACCCACATTTGCTCCTGATGCTCATCTTATTTTCGTTCGCTAGCTTTGAACTCAAGCGTGGTCCACACACAGGCTATACTTCTAGTGCCCTGGACTGATATTTGCGTGTAGATAAGCTTTCCCTATTACCAGTACCCCTCGCTATCAAGCGAACTCACTCCGACTTCTGGGGCACTTGTAATTTAAGTCCCAAGTAAAAAACGAGAAGTCAAATGTTAGTCCTCCTGATCGGTATAGGGATTGAACCCACTCCCTCGGCATCAGCACACCGGAAGCTTGAGAACGATCGCTCTTATCAATTCGGCCACGCTAATGTTGTTGGTTTAAGAATAACAGAAGGTCTATCACGTGACAACCCTTCAACAGTTCCTGTTGTTATACAAAAGGGAGTCTCTGTGGCGAAGTGGTAATGTTGTGAGTTCGATTCCAGACTACATCATTTGGTCCACTAGTGCATATTTTCAGTAGACTCCTGGGGGTGGTCGCTGGTGCTAGAGTTCGTGCTCATTGCGACGCTTTCGGAAAGAGACCGAACCATATTGGATAAAAACCAGTGCAAAGAAGTAGATCCGCTTGCCTGTTGAACTGTTGAACTCTTTGAAAATCCATTATGCAGAGAAATCTGAAGTCCCTCCCCACTGACCACACCCACTCCGCAATTAGCCTCTTTGAAAGCAATGCACTTAGGGCGTTTCTTAGTGATGGTTTCCCGCTGTAGACTCCTAAATACAACACCAAACACAAAGAAACTCATATCCTTTAAGAGTTAATCTTCCTCTTCTTCTGGGGGGCTGGGTGGTCTCGAGGTTTGGTGTCCGCCTTGAGTGATGGAAGTCCCGGGTTCAAGCCCCGGTGAGGACCGAGATTGTTTTCACGTGGACTTCTAGTAATAAAATTTCCCCTGGTCTCTGGGTAGTGAGATCGGACGCCCGTGTGTATTGTTGCGCACGTAAATAAATCCCTTGGCAGTTGGAAATCGAAAAAGAGTAGCCTAACAGAGCTGTCCCGGGCAAAATTTCGAGTTAAAAATCTACTCAAAGTATTTCAGGATCCTTGCCGGTGCTTCAGAGTTCGTGCACTAAGCTGAGATTCTCCAGACTCAGGCTTGTGTTAGGCGTAGAACGGAACACTTATGGGTTACACCCGTGTGCCGTGATGTTGATCCATTGACTAAACTAAACAAAACTTAACTAAACTTCCTCTTCTTCTTTTGCCCTCTGTCTCCAACTGGGTCATATCCCTACAACAAACTCACTCCACTCTCTCCCATCTTTAGCTATCTCACGCAGCTCTGCCCCTGTCCTTTCCATATTGTTCAATTATGTTTCCTAATTCTTTTCTTCTTGAATTTTTAGGTCGTCCTCTGTTTCTTCTGCACTGCGGGTAGCAGACTAAGGCTGTTCTCATTATTTTCTAATCTGCTTGATGAATAATGTACAAGCAATTCCCGAAACTTTGGACACGGCTGGGTACTGTTTTTTCGAATCGGTGCATCTGGGTGATTCTACAACAGGTTTCGTTCCTGACAAAATAGCCGGGAAAGGAGAACAAATGTAAATTATTTAAGCGCTGCTTCTTGGACAGGAAATCGTATTCGCGGAACCCTGGGCTCCACGGGGAGCAGAGGGCAGACGTTTAAAATGGTACGATCTTATTAAGCCCCCTGTTCAAATTAATAGCATTTACCTCCCTTTACCGTCCGTGACCTAAATACTGCCTTCTCTTGTCGTGTGTGTCTTTGGTCCAACACCACTGATGCTTTGGTACCCGTTGAGCGCCAGCCAGTTATGAATAGACCGATGTAATAAAATCCATAAAGAAAGTGGCACTATGAATGTGTGACAGCGCATGACGTAAATAGGTGTGGACATTAAATGTTTAATAACACCGTAAGACGACAGGAGTTAGTGAGGGGACGATGTTTGGAGTTCCGTGGGGCAGTAGATTCAATATTTTAAAGTTAGTTTACAGGGCGTAGTAGTAAACTCCAGTATTGGTGCTTGTGTGTGTGTGGGAGGGTGGGGGGTGTTTGTGATTCCTGGGCAAGTTTACGTTCAGTAGTTTGCCACTGCTTTCTGAACGACTGGCACTCACACCAATTGTATAGGAACCAACGCAAGACGAACTGCTTCCTAATCTCCGGCAGCTGTGTTTCGAATGCGGTATGAGGGATTATGAACTGCATTCGTAACGCCTTCGCCAGCGAGCCAGCAGTAGATAGGGCCTTATTGAACCCTCATCAAGTGCCTAGCCTACTGGCGTGGGCGATCTTGCTTACCCACATCCTGCCAACTCCAACATCATGTATCAATTTATGCGGTGACAGCCTCTCGTGCCATTATCCCCGACTACCAAGAATTTTATTTCACTGTCTTACTTTATCTCTTTTTCCACAAATCTTTCCAGCTGTTATAGTATGTTCCAGGTTACTGTCTTATCATAAAGTGGCAAAACTGTTTCAAACCAATTAGATTAATTACTCATTGTTGCTGTTCTCTGAAGTTCAGCATTATTCTGTAAAAACACACCTGTGAAGCTGCTATGAGTTAATTTTTGTTTTTGTTTTTGTATTTCTTGTTTGTTACTAATTATCCAGGATTCACATGTGTTAAAACTGGTGCTATGTAACATGCAAGAATTATATGAACCTTAGACATATTTCTTTTAATTGGAGGTACACCATACTCTAATGCCCAAAGCGGGGGAATCCTTGAGGCCAGTGCTACATTGTGTAGGTTGTGCTGATAGACCTGGGTGACCAGATGTTTGTGCGTCAATGCAGACATGTTTCTTCAAGTGGCGCTGTTCTCATTTGGGGGTTATACATTCGAATTCCCGATCCCAGCCGGTGTGCTGTCGGCGCCCATAACAGAAGCAAGGAATAGTAACACTATAATCTACCATGCATGCCATAAGAAACAACTACGGAGGGTTGGCGTCAGTATACTTTTATTAAAATTCAACGCAAAGCGGCCTTCTTCCAAATCGCCTGCAGGCTGCCTTCAGAACCGGTATGTCAGGATTGCGAAAATGTGCTCACCACCCCTGCCCACAGACGCCATCCTTCACAAACCAAATAAAACTATCACCGATCACCGAGGGACTACTTTACACATTGCCAGACCATTCCATTGAAACTTATGAAATAACTATTCGCAAATCACCTAGGTAATGTAAACATATTACTTGTAATCGCGTTGTAATCGCTCACTATCCACTTCTACTATTATTTTTTTTTTGATTCATTCATTAGGCAATGTAAGGCCTGCGAAGGCAGACGCGCTTTTCAGAACCAAAACAAAGTCAAAAACGTATCTTAACTATGGCCTATTTGCTGTATCACTGACCTCCTTCCTGTCTTAGGCTGTTGTTGGCTGACAAGACAACCCTGACGGGGAAAGTGGCTGTCTTTCAGTTCATGACTTTTGTTAACCCCACTTTTATTTCGTACCTGGTCCACATTGCTACCAGTGACTAAGATTATGAAACTTAATGTGTGTTAGCTAACAGCTGTTTGTTCTAACCTAACTGCAATGTATAAAACAAGCGAAAACTAAAGTAGTGCAAAGTATCACTTATCTTAAGTGGGTAATTAACGCATTGAATGCCAAGCACGATACCGTTTGTTGATCATGAACTCCTTAACATAAGAAAACGCGTATAACTCTACTGTCGCACACATTATATTAACTTGGGCATTAGATATTAATTTAACGTTTCCCAGTCTAGTTATTTGTTAATGGTTTATTTGTGTGCTTTGAACCCAGGCCTAGTTCATACTCGTGTTACTACTTCTAGTTCACTGGACAGATTTTTGCGTGTGGATTAGCTTTCCCTATTACCAGTGCCCCTCAGCCGAACCCACTAAGACTTCTGAGATACTTGTTCAACCCATTATTTGTTAATGATATCATATACACCCATATGTTCTACATGCATGCAGACAGACAGACAGACAGACAGACAGACAGACAGACAGACAGACAGACAGACAGACAGACAGACAGACGGAGGGACGGACGGACGGACGGACGGACCGACGGACAGACAGACAGACAGACAGACGGACGGACGGACGGGGGGGGGGGCGGACGGACGGACGGACGGACAGACAGACAGACAGACAGTCAGACAGACAGACAGACAGAAAGGCAGGCAGGCAGGCAGACAGACAATCGTGTGGACGATGTCAGATAAACAAGCAGATTAACAGATCACTATCATGTGCAATACAAAGTGTCGCAGGTGACCATGTCTCTCCACAGATTTTGGCCCTGGGTCTTCTGGATCAGTTCTAGTGATGATTCTCCTCCAAGCCATCCCCTTAGTCCAACAAGCATCATTCCTATTGGTCTGTTTATCTATCTGTCAAGATTAGAAAAAAGTGGTGCTTGGCGATGGTCGTATATTCATGTAGACAATTCGGCACTAGATGGGTGATGTGGTCTATAGCGCGGACGTAGCAGTCAACCCCAGCATTTTTTGGCTGTTCTTGATTCCTGGGCAAGTTTACATTCAGTAGTTTGCCATTGCTTTCCGAACGACCGGCACCCATACCTTTTCATGAAAAACCAATATAGCTGTGTTTCGAACGCGGAAAGCGGGATTACGAACTGCGTCCGTAACTTCTATGCCACGGAGCCGGCCGGCTGCCTTTACTTCCTATAAATTGTTTCTGGTACTCCGTGGCGAAGTGGTCAAGCCGTTTGACTCGGGCTCCGAAGGTTGTGGGTTCGATTCAGGGCAGCGTCCTTCGGTTCAAGAGTTACATTTTTCTGAGACTCCTGAGGGTCGTCGCTAGAGCTACGTGGTTCGTGCTTGGTGCGACGCTTTCCACGCTGCGGAAGGAGACCGAGCCATATGAGATAAAACCCGGTGCAATGAAGCGACTTTTTTTTCCCTGGTACCTAATTTTAGGCTTGATCTACCCGGTAATTAGGTCAATTAACAGTAATAATAAATTTAAAAAATAAATAAATAAATAAATAAAGCAGAATGACATAGCGACCATCCATCCATCATGTGCCTTGCCGGTAAGCGTGGGCGGTCATGTTCTACCATCTCACTCGATCACCATAGTCGTGGATCAGCTCTGTTATCCTGTCTCGACCATGCCACGTGGCCAGAGACACAGAAAGAGAGCCAGTCAGACATGAAGCAGGCGGACAAAGACAGACAGACAGACAGAAAGGCGGACAAAGACAGACAGGTGGATACACAGATGCTTTCACAAATAGTTAGACGGATAGAAAGATGACACGTGGATACATGTGTGTATACATTACAGTTTAACACTACCTTCACACCTACAAACCACTATCACAAGTTTAGTATCTTCTCCTTCCGCAAAACATCGATTTAAAAAAAAAAAACACTTAGAACACTCTCCTTTTTCCCCCGAGCTGTTTTTCTATGAAACACACAAACGAGCCAAAACAATGCAATGACTCACATTATCTGTGCCACAACAAATACGGTTTCGTCGGTGAAAAGAACAGAAGAAAGAACCTCCAACAGAAGGCATGGCGTTTGAACTGTCTATGTCAGTGTTTCCCAACGTGGGGCCCACGCCCCACAGAGGGGCAATTCGATTGTTAAGGGGGGCAATTCGAAAATAGAAGAAATCGGCTGGATATAACAAAACGGGGAGACTTGAGACTGAAGTTAACTAAATTGGAACCTGACATAAAATCTCTTTGCAGCAAGCATCAAGCGCAAGGATCTCACTAAATTTAAATAATAAATAATTACTAATAATTAAAATAATATAGAAAAATCTTTCATTAAAATTATTGTGTACTTGAATTGCAGTTCTCCATTATCTTCTTCTTCAGCATTCCGAGCCATTGAGGTTCTTTGCTGCAGATACAAGCCGTCTCCATTCGTCTCTCTGGTTGACCTTCTCTTGCCAGTCGTTGATTCCAAGTGCTTGTAGGTCTGTATGTATATTATCTCTCCACCGTCTTCTTGGTCTACCTCGGGGTCTACGGTCATTTATTTCTTGAGTGTAAGCGAGTTTTGTTTCCCTATTATCTTCCATTCTTTCTATATGCCCCAGCCATTGCAGTCTATTAGCCTTCATGATACCAGTGATTAGCGGGGACTTAAACAGATCATAAATGTCTTTGTTGCTTCTTCTTTTCCACTCTCCACTTTGTGTATCCCTAATGAGCCAAAAGATGCGTCTTAAGACTTTGTTCTCAAAGGTTTGTGACAAGGCTTCGTCTCCTTTAGTTGTACTCCAGGTTTCAGAGCCATACAGCACAACTGGTCTAATCAGTGTTTTGTATATTGTAGTTCTCCATTATATGTTTTGAAAATTTACTTACTGTGTTTGCTCAATAATTTCCTAGTGATTTCTTCCTAAAACCTATCATTCAAGTTTCTTTTTAGTGAACATTTCAATTTTTGAATATTAAAAATAATGTATATGTTGGGGGGGGGGGGGGGCCATAAGAATTTTAGAAAGGCTTGGGTGGGGCATAGCACAAAAAAGGTTGGGAAACACTGGTCTATGTCGTGACATAATGCCCCCCTCACAGGTAATTCGTGTATGCTACGTGGAATAATGGATCTCTGAGTAGTGGCTGTGGCTGTAACTATAAAAGTAAAGGACAGCTTTTCACGCCAGGAGATGTATTGTGTATATGGTGCTAGCTTCAATGTTTTAGACAGCTCGGTGCTCGGTGGGTGATGTGATAAATATCACGGCGACCGCCTTTTATCCCAGAAGATTTCATTGGACCCATTTTAGGCTATGTCGACCTGAAAACGCAAGTTAATTATAACAAGGCGTCTCGAGGGGAATTCGAACACAAGACCACTGGGTCGGCAGGCCCTGTGACTCCATGGGTGTGTATAGTGGGTGCTAATGTTATATAAGCATGGTTTTTAAGTGTGTATAGTTTAGTAAACAACAACGCAAGGCGGTCTGCTTCCAAATCGTCTGCAGCTGAGTTCGATCCCTGTATGCGGGATTGTGAAACACGTTCGCTACTCCTTAACCACACACACACATGCACGCACCCACCCACACGCACCACCCACACGCACGCATGCACCCACCCCACACGCACACACACACACACACACACACACATATATATATATATATATATATATATATATATATATATATATATATATATATATATATATATATATATATATATATATATATATATAATCATTACACACAGAGCACACTAGCACGCACTTCCCTCCGCAACACACACTCATTCGGCGCACATATCACACACATGGATCCCATTTCCTTTCCCCCAACACACACACGCCTACACAAGACGCAATGACAGGTCGGGATGTCGAGAGACCAACCAAAAGGATGTTTACATAGATGCTCCGACCGATGCCCCTACCAACTGCCAAGCTTAGTGATCGCAGATCGGGAGATACGCCAGGCGTCTACTCGACCAGGACATCACTCCCTGCGAGGTCGCATTTGGGTATGTATAAGCAAGCATTGGAGAGGTAGAATGGATGAGAAAGAAACGATGTGGATCTGATGGGAGAGGGATTACACGTTTTCCCCATCTCTGAACTCCGGATATTTTGATCTCCAGACGCAGGGATTCTTAATCGTGTATGATGGCGCGGGGCCGGTTTGCTGTCTGATTAATAAAGTCTGTTGCATGTCCTTTAAGGGACGTCGCAATCAACCCCTGTATTTACTGGTTGTGGTTTCCCAATCAAGTAGATTCCTACTAATTGTGGACAAATAGCAGACAACTGAGGCAGTATGTGGATATTGTCTAGATGTGGTAGAAGCATGATGAGTACACAGTGAATAGAAACAGCAATGAAGATGCCTGGAAAGACTAAACTCACAAAGAGAACTTATAACTTGCATCAGAAGAGGACAATCCATTTTCTTTGGGCATGTCATGAGAAACGGAAAGTTGGAGTATGTCATTACAACGGGTAAAGTTGTAGGGGAGAAGAGGCAGGGGGATAATAAGAGAGACGATGATTTACAGTTTGACATGATGGCAGGGAGGAACATCAGTATCAGAAATGATTGGCAGGACACGAGACGGAAACCTGTGGACAGACGTGACCCCCCAACGCCACATTGAATTGGACTAAAAAGAAGATGAAGAAGCATTTTTACGTTCAGCAGCTTGCCATGGCTTTCTGAGCGGCCGACGCTCATACAATTGTGAAAATCAACTTCAAGCGAGCTGACATCGAACCCTATATGTTGGGATTGTGAAACTGCGTTCATTACCCTCAAGCCATATGCCTAATTTATAACACGCAGGCGCTGAATTAAAAACTCATGAACTTCGATTCAAAGAACCATTGGTTTATAGCGCCCGTGTGTTACTGTGGCCTTTAAGGGAAAAGACTTACGGTCTTCTTCTTTTTTTTTTTTTTTTAATTGAGTTCAAATACCCTTATCGGTGAGTTCAAATACCCTTGTCGATGGACACCCAAAAAATTGCAAATCCTGTCATTATTGACTTCCTCCCCCACCTTCCTCTCTCCAGTTGTATGGACAGATAGACGCCTCCTACGACAAGCATGGTAGATTACAGTGTAACTATTTATAGGTGCCAGTAACACACAGCCGGGCTCCCTGGCGTGGGTGTTAAGGACGTTGATCCTAATCCCGTATACTCACGTACAAAACACAGCTGCGGGAATTCGGTAGCAGATCGCGTCGCGCTGGTTACTTACGGAGGTATGTGAGCCGGTCGTTCAGAAAGCAATGGCAAACTACTGAAAGTAAGTAAAACTTGTCCTGTAAAGGATATGCGGGAAAAAAAGTAACACACGGACGAGCCAAACAGTCAAGAGTAACCAACAATTAGGATTAACTATGGTCACGTGATATGTAAATTTAACCATGTGTGAACTTTATCCTTTGAACCCTCGCTTCGGAGCTCATAAAAACAAATGTTGACTAGAACTTCAGTTGCAAAAGTGGAGGTATGTCGACTTGGTTCACTTGAGATAGGACAGAGCGACTAGTGTCATCTACAGGCGTACTTTCATCTCGTGAGTACGCACATTCACCGTTAAGCAGCAAGTACCGTATCTGGGCATTCATTAAGATATGATCATTACAGTTTTATGGAATAAACTAGTATGTATGTAGTTGAAGTTCAAAAAGAAAGCGGGGTTTGAATGAAAAGAAGAAGGGAGAATAATAGTTTTCTTAAGCCAATCTACGGCGGTAGTAAACGACACGTGACCAACCGTTTGCGAATAATGTCCGTAAATTAATAGCAAATGTTTGCTTATAAAGTCTCCCTTTTTGTAAACAATTGGCACTCAATGGGTGATGTGGTCAATAGAGCACACTTCGTCTTTACTTTCCAGAACATTTCATGGTGCTTAGTTTTGGCTGAGTCAACCCGGGAGCAATAGTGGGGATTCAATTACATGATGTACGGGCTAACCATTCGCTATCGCGCTCTCGACAGCCTGTGCACTTGGTAAGCGAAATTTAAGGGGAAACAAATACCTCTTTTTCACGGGAACATAATATTCATTTTATTGTTCGCAAGGGACATAACTCGCCAACGTTTTTCTAAAGAAGCAATTAGTTACATTAATTGTTAAATGTTTAAAATAATGACACCACCTATTCACTGTTAACACAATAATTTGACATCCTAATGTTTGAAATACTTTGACTGCTAAAAGTGAATAAAATATACTTGTTAATGCAATACATACAATGTTTCAACACTGCAAGCTCCGTGCACGATGTTAACGACTGTCCCCCAATGGACTCTTAACATTGTTACCCTGGTTTCTCTTCACAACGTATAAATCTTATCATCCGAGTTATAACTGCGTTTCACCATTTGACAAGTCTTGCGGTTGGGGTTAGAGTATACGTTGCTCTTGTACTGCTGCTTACACTAAAAGTCGATTAAAAATCGACAGGGTCGACTTCATTGCACCGGGTTTTATCCCATATGGCTCGGTCTCTTTCCGCAGCACGGAAAGCGTCGCACAAAGCACGAACTCCGTAGCTTTTAGCGACGACCCACAGGAGTCTCCGAAACATTTAACTCGTAAACCGAAGGACGCGGCCCGGAATTGAACCCACAACCTTCGGAGCTTGAGTCAAACGGCTTGACCACTTCGCCACAGAGACTCCCCTGCTGCTTACAATGATCTGCTTCCTATTTAGCAGCAAAGTTGAGTTCTTTTGTCTTCAAAATGCCTAGAAGCAATCAAGCCGCTTGCCTGCGAAGATGTCACGAATTGGCAGCCTTTACTTCCCAGAACAATTTTCGGTCCACTTTTGATGGGCCATGTAGAGGTTCAACAGACGAACAAAACTGTTTTCTCTATATTCAAGGCTATACTGTCTTGACGTAAGCTTGCAAAACCTGCAAGTAAACAAACCACCAGGAATGGCTTTCTATTTGGGAAGTTAATTTGACACCAGTACCGGTCACCCCCAGAGGTTATCAATCCAGCCAGACGGGAGGGGAGACTCAGGGGACTGAATAGTAATTAAAACCAACCAGGCATGACGCAAGCAAACCTGGTTTACCAACAGAGTTGTAAACTGGCTGTTGACCATGAGAACCTAATTGTTCCCTTGACATGACACCTGATAGGAATAGCTAGGAAATCGCCCAACCGCGATGGCTGACCCCATCTGGTAGAGACTAGAATGGCGCAAGGCGTGAAATCACTGATAAGACTCAGTGGGCTAATAATTGTCAGACCCACAGGTGTGAAGGCTAGTGTGCACGCAGGAAGAATTTTTATGACTGGACAGACTTGGAGTTAATTGCAATTAACGTCAGGAGGAGATATGAAGAATTTATGAATGGAATTCCTGGGAGATAAGTGTCTACTGCTAGGCTAGGTATAAAAACCCCTGCTAGACTTTTCCCCTTTAGATTAAGTCTGACTTCAGAACAGGTAGGAACTATCTCAATGTCTGTAGTCATATGCATGATTATTATGTTAGATTTCACTACAAAAGTTATTTCTTAGTTACTGATTTTCAGTCTATATCTGATCTAGGTTATTGCAAGAACTATCATTGTCATAGGTTACTTGAGTGTTCTTTCTAAGTTCTGTGTTCAATATCATTGTGCTTCATGTATTACTCTTCTGAGAAGTAGAAACTTATGGAAGGAGATCTTGTCTAGATATACTTTTAGGTGTCTTGGTAGATGCTTGGCATTTCTTTGTACACTATCCTAGTTGCTTTTTGGTGTGTGCATTTGTTGTACAGATTATAGTCAACTGACTATTTATTTAATTCTTACAACAGCAGTAACTAAGTGGTGATTAAACCGGGCAGCTCAGCAAATATGGCTGGTCTCTGTGGTCACTTCAATTAGACTTGTTGTATATCTCATTTTGTAGCTATACAATATTAGTACTCATTAATAATGCCTGATGCTATTATGTTGAGTATCATTAGATGTCTATCTTGAAGTAATATAATGTTTACGGATATGTTGGATGTATGTATGTGTAATTTCATAAACTAACTAGTGCATTATGCTATGATGTTAAAGAATCATAATATGTCTAGTTTAATCAATATGTTTATGTGTATTGGATGTTTGATATATTGATTTGTCATATGCAAACCTACCAATATGAAGTGTTATGCTATTGTCTGCGCATTGGCACATTGGCCAATGATTGTGTTGGAAGCAGAGGTGTAATGGTACAGACATTACCCACAATTGGTATAGGGTATATGGTGCTAAACTTTCTCAGTGTATTGTGGGCGTGCGTCCACGGTAATGCATGGAAACCTGGCACAGCTACTGGTCACGGCTTGCAAGCCCGGATGATCAGGCATTGTTATAATACCCTTACCGACCCTGTGAGCTGCTAACCCAACTTTGGACGGAGCGGCTGTATGACACAGAATTTCTGTATTAGCGACATGGACATGGGGCGGCAGAAATGTAATAATTACAGGCGTGTGAGACAATTGAAAAGCCCGTCCCAGACTAAAGACAGTAGGGAGAAGGAGGATGGTGAACACAGTAGAGCTGGAAGATAAACTTGGCCAGACTGGTCATTGTATATGTTTGTGTTATATGTTTTAATTAGGATTGCGCTGATGTAGAACTGATATAACACATTCTTGACTTTCTTTCAAGCTCTCACAAGGAGCACCTATGTTATAGATCTCAAGACTAGAGACTACTGACTAGGAGTGTCAGGACTGACAGGATCGTCAGAATACCGGCAAGCTGTTTCTTTGTTGAGTCTACTGGAGAGTGGGGATCTGGACCACAGATCCAGATAGTTCAAGTAAAAGTTATGTAATGTTTGTCATCAATATCAATATGTATATGATTTCATCATCCTCATATTGAACCATCAGATGTCTATGATTATGATTAATAAATAAATGTTGTAGTATTGTAACTCATAGTTCGGTCGTTATATTTTAATTCCAATTGTGCATACGTGTTGTGTGTGTACATTGGTGGGGGGTTCACTTACACACCAAGGAAGGGAGCAGTCAGGGAGAAAAACCTGTACTGAGATAGTCGTCTATATTCATATATTTAGACTTAAACATCTATCTTAGCTAAACTTCTCTTTCCCATTCCTTGGCGAATATTCAGCACAGTTCATTTCATTTTGTAACGAGCCACTTGGAGCTGTACGTTGGATATTCAGGGCTTAATCTATAGTTCAGCCATATAGATTTTGTCCATAGTCAGTTTCTGACTATTTGGGGTTGCTCCGCCAGTAACTAATACTTTCACCTAGCCGGTGGGGCACCCCGACTTCTGACAGAAGATTAGGCCAGAAGGGACCCATTTTTTTTAACGTTTATTTCATACAAAGCAATATATATTTACAAGGTGTAATGTGTGTTTCTTTTGTTTGTGTATATTACAGAGCGTTGCCGTTTGTTAGTGTTAGGTGTCATATGTGTGAATAAAGCAAATACATACATATATACAGTTATGATAATATGACATTTATGGCATTGTGCATGTAAACACACATTCCTTGCATATGCTTCATTTCCACTCCCACAAGCGGACAAGCGGAATGTATGTAACACCTCTCTCTCTCTCTCTCTCTCTCTCTCTCTCTCTCTCTCTCTCTCTCTCTCTCTCTCTCTCTCTCTCTCTCACACACACACACATTTTTATCTTTATCTATCTCGTGCTTTTTGGAGACAGCAGTACACTGAATGCCGCGAGCTTGGGCAATAAACTTTAAATTATCATTCCCATTAAAATGTGGCTTCTTTGTAATTTCTGGATCACTTAGCTACCGAGGTGAAGGTTCTCATTGTTGGTGTTGTTAGCCTGATGTCAAATTACAGGGTGACGCTCTGTGCCCTGTAATTTTTTTTTTAATGAAAACTATACGTTTATCCACGCATGACTAGGGGTCAAATATACATCTACAGATATGAGATTCCAAACAATGAAGAGTAAGGGCCATCAAGAGAAGAACCCAAGACAGATAGTCGTTCGTGGCTCCAAAGCCTTTTGGAGCTTTTTTAAAATGAAATGTGAAGCAGAATTCCAACAAGTACTAGACCAGCTCAGAACATTTAGCAGAGTCCTGCATGCAGCACAAGAGCATTGGCCTACCCACATCAGCCACCTGCCTGAGACATTTTCACTACCATGTTGTTAATACATGTTCCATCACATTGTTTTGCTTTGAGTTAAACGTTCCTTTGATGCTGCAGTTGCGTATTCATTTTTCACAATTGTATGTTGCAAACTAATTTTTTTTTAGTTTAATGAAAAAGAAAGGAATTTTTATTGCAGAATTGTTTACGTGTCAAGATTTAGATTTATAAGGTTTTTAAGTATTATGTTCAAACACCCTTTTCCGTAGTTGCCCCTGCATGTTAGGTGACACTACAGTATTGCTATGTCCACAGAGTTTTGTTTCCTTGACAGTTGGCTTACTATTGCTTTGATGTAATTCATCATCATCATCATCATCATCATGATCACTTGAGGCGCCTTCAGGAGCATAGGACCAGTAGCTGTCAGTAACCTTTCAGCAAGTTCGTTGTCTGAGCCACCCGTGTGGTGGCTTCTGAGAAGCAGTTAGACATTTGGTCACCAGCCTGATTGGGAGTTAGGTGTAAATTATAATGTCAAATAAAATGATGATGGTGAAAGGTAAATATTTTAGACGTTGCTGATAATATTACATCTAACTAATGTGCTTATTGTTTTAATAATTATTCAATAAAGTCATAATTGTTGCTGGTTAAAAAAAAATGGGCCCCTTTCGCTACAAAAAAATTTTTTTTTTTACTTGTCAATCTTTTTTTTTTTTTAAAGACGGATCTCGCTTTTAAACGTAGACTACAATGTTACTGTGGTGAAAAGTTTATTCACCATAATAATTGCCATGAGTCAGATTACTTAAGACCTGGTTAACAGCAACATAGATTGTTGAAACATTAATAGTGATAAATAATCACGGAGAGTGATAAGGGAAAAGACACCGGTAACGGGCTAAAGATAGTGGCCAATAGAATTGCGAGGAGGAGGCCACGTGATTAGGAGGGTCGAGCAGGGCACACGGACAAAGGGAGTCAGTCGGAGTTGGGAAGCCATGACAGACAGATCACGAAAGGAGAGAAGTGTGTCGGCTGAGAACTGAATATCCCTTGTGGCGATGAAACGCCGAGAATCGTCGACGGCAAGTTACTGAGTGTACGCTAGATATTTCAAGCGTGTACCGATTGAGGAGAACAGCGTTGCCGCGACCAGGCGAGTGGACATGTTACAGCACGGAGTCGAGTGGTGTGCCGTGGGCAGAGGTTGCCGGCCTGTGAATGTAGGCGCCATGCGACCATGTGTAACAGGACTGTAAGTAGGGTAGAAGAGTGTATGTGTAGACCATTGTAGTTGATTAGATAGCCTGGATAGCAGGACGTACTACAATCAGGGTGTACACAAATGTCGTGGGTGTACATGTACCTTTGAATATCCCAGTGATTGTGTTGCATAGAAACAATACATGATGCCATTCTATCACTCGGTGGTGTACGAGTTGTGTTCACGGTGTATCAGTGTGTAATTCATAAAGAGTGTCAACGTAGCCGCATCTCAATACCCCTAGTTACGTCAGAAAGGGCTCGTTGGCAACATGGGGGCATTCGTCCTTCGAAAGAACTCGGCAAAATTGAGGCAATGGTTATTATGGTAGTGAACAAGTATGTATGTATTGTCAGCTACAGATTTTTCAATTAACCATAAACAGTTAAGGCTATGTACACCAACAAGATAATAGCACAAGCGCATGGATTATAGATAACAGAAAACCATGGCTAGGTGTGGAACATAGGACGCTTGAGCTTATGTACAAGAAAGTAAGCCGCAGTAAGCGAGGTTCAACAGCTCAGGAAAGTAATCGGTTGTATTAAACATTGAAGAGCATAAGTAAGAATATGGGGCAACTTGATTCAGGTGATGGTTTCAAAGTGAGGTATCATCAGTGAAGTTAGCATTCATGGTGCAAAGTACAATGGAGCAGTCAGAGCCAATTCTGCGAAAGCTAAGAAGATGAGTAGCAGCAATACAAACAACAGAACATACGTCGATACTCAACGTTATAATTTCTGATTAACTTGGCGTTGTGCATGAGCGACAACATTTTAATATTAGGAAATCCCGGAAAATAGAAATACAGAAACATTATGGCATCTTGCCACAAGAATAACAGTGTGAAGCCGTATTCGGGGGGCTACATGCATTAGAATGCTGGCATAGACTAATTATGTCAAAACTAGTATCTGTTCCAGAAATGTGTTCCAGGACAGTGAGTAGTACACTATGAGGTATCTACACCATTGATGTGGAGCTGCACCTGACGACCAAGTTTATCCTTGTCGACCTGTGAGTGAAACGGGGACGGCCACGCTGATTTGGATCAAGCCCGGAAGCAAGCGGAAGTGAACTGAGTATCGGGATCAAGCCACTGGAAACATCATCGCTGGATATATACAGGGCAAGTTAATTCTAATTAATTTTCTATGTGTACTGCTCAATTACAGAGAGCTATCAGGCATCTTTGTATGATATGGTGTGATCAGCCTGACGAAGTAGATTGTTCTTCCACAGGGATGATGTTAGTTAGAGAACCTCTTTTGTTCCAGGTTACAGGTTAACAAAACAAGATCAGCAGCAACACTGACTGCGTGTACAGATAGTAATAGATATATCACTCAGTAGATACATCATATAACCATGCCAACATGGTCGGATTTCATAGATTTAGATGTGAGATGTGGGCTGACAGTGACAGAGCTTAAGACAGAACTTCAGAAACGGAATGATAACCAAGGTAAAGACCAACAGAATAGACCCAAGAGTAGAGATCACCAAACTACTCAATATAGACCGGCCCTACAGAGATCAGCTACGGTAGCTCGATCAAAGCGAGTAAGTGAATGTACATATTGTGGGCGCCAACATGGGGCTGTTGATATAGGAAATAGAAACCCTAAGTACGACTCGTACATCAGAAACTGTCCTTCTAATAGAATCGAGAGGTACGCAGACTACGTAAACAGTCGAAAATGTTGGGTCTGTAACAGTCTGGGCCACGTAGCCAGAGAGTGTAGACTGAGACGGCTGACTAAAGAAGAACATGACCAAAAGACAAATGTAGGGGACATAGCGACAGACTTGAATAAGAGACAAGAGTTCAGTAACCCCACGTGTAGGCACACAGTGCCTGCAAGAGAGGCGAATGCGACCAACATTCACAATGGGTCCTTGAAAGTCCACAAAGCACTCGTGAACGGAAAGATGACAACCTGCGTTAGAGATACGGGGGCGTCTATAGTAGGTGTGGATCGGAGTCTGGTACTGAACAGTGAATACACGGGAGATAGTGTGACATGCCGTACCTTTGGCGGCACAAAGGAAAAATATGCTATAGCATGGGTTCATATATCCTGCCCATACTATGAAGGGAGAATACGAGTGGCGGTATTACCAAACCCATGTGCAGGCCTTATGATAGGTAACGTACCGGGGGCAAAAGATTGTACGGAAGAGGAAGCCCGGACATGGGATTATAGTAAGGCATATGGCAATGCGATTACCAGACAGCAGGCTAAGAAAGACAAAGAAGAAGATAACATGGCCATACCTCGGGCTGAACAAACAGACAATGGACGGGTCCCAGACATCCAAACCGACGACTTTGCAAAACAACAAAGAGATGACAATACACTGCGAACGTGTTTTCAGCGGGCAAACCGCCCACCTAAACAATCTAAAGAGAGTAAGTGGTCATTCGTAATTGATAAGAACATCCTCACGAGAGAGTATAGCAAAGGGGCAACGCTTCTCACACAAACCGTTCTGCCGTTACATCATCGCAGCAACGCGCTAAAATTAGCGCATGACTCCCCATTTGCAGGCCATATGGGGATGGCCAGGACGAGACAGAGATTATTATCTCAGTTCTACTGGCCAGGCTATTGTAAGGATGTCAGAAGCTATGTCCGTTCATGTGAACTGTGCCAGCGAACTTCACAAAAAGGAAGGCATCCAAAGGCTAAAATCCAGGAAACGGACTTGGCTTCTAGACCATTCGAAAAGATAGCTGTCGACATTGTGGGACCCCTCAATACGACAACGGACCGAGGGAATAGGTACATCCTAACGATGATTGACCTATGCACACGATGGCCAGAAGCGGTTCCCCTGAAATCCATATCATCTAGATCCATCGTAGAAGCATTCCTCCTTATATTCAGCAGAATAGGATTCCCATCATGCATCCTATCAGATAGGGGTACCCAGTTCATCTCAGAAGCCACACAGTGCGTAATGAAGTTAATGGGGATAAAGCAATCATTCAGCTCCCCATACCATCCGATGACCAACGGAGTAAATGAGAACTTTAATGGGGTACTAAAACGTACTCTAGCCAAAGTCACGGCGGAACGCCCAAAAGACTGGGATGTGATGCTCCCTGCAGTGCTGTTCGCATACCGAGAGGTACCACAAGCGAGCACAGGATTCTCCCCATTCGAGTTAGTATACGGGGCAAACCCAAGGGGTCCATTGCTACTGTGGAATGAGCTGCTCACAGGCAAAATACATGACTCCCTGAAAAGGGAGGCATACGACATGGTGATAAGCCTAAGGCAGAAAGTAGTCACGGCATGTCAAGTAGCAAAAGAGGCACTGCAGATCGCTGGACAGAAATATAGACAGTATGACAACCGGAAGGCCAAGACATTACTTGAAAGAAGAAGATAAAGTCTTGTTGCTCCTCCCAGACCCCAGAGACTCCCTCATTGTGTCATGGCAGGGACCATTCCAAGTATTGCAGAGAATTAGTGATGTAGATTATCAGGTGCAGGTGGGCAATAAGAAAAAGATCTACCACATCAATATGCTGAAACCGTTCGTAGACAGAAAGACGGACGAGACAGTAACAGTAGAAGAAGGTGAAAGTCTTAGACCTGCCTCTGGATGCGGGGTCATTAATGAACAGCAAAACGACGCGGTTGGGGATGAAATTCCAACACCTGACGTTAGAGACGATGACAGCTGGAGAGGAATACAGCTGAACCCGGAATTAGGAAAACAAGACAAAGCCAAACTGGAAAGGTCTATTGTTAAATTTAGACACATATTTTCCAACAAACCAGGAAGCACTGATCTCATAACTCATAAAATCACCCTATTATCTAATGTGCCAGTAAGGGTGAAACCGTATCCTATTCCGGTCCACTTCTTTGAGAAAATAACATCTGAAATATCTGACCTTGACCAGTGTGGTATCATTAGGAAATCCACTTCAAATTACTGCTCACCTTTGGTCATAGTAAAGAAAAAAGATAACACCCTGAGGATATGCGTTGACTATAGAAAGATCAACGCATTAACCCTCTTAGATGCGGAACCCATGCCAAACATCGACGATCTCATAGACGGCATGGCCAAATCACAAATTTTCTCCAAAATCGATTTAACCAAGGGATACTGGCAAATCCCTATGGAAGAAAAGTCCATGCATATCACGGCTTTCGCTACGCCGTTAGGCCTTTATGAATGGGCCTATATGCCTTTTGGTCTACAGAACGCGCCAAGCACATTCATGCGAATGATGCGCAGGCTACTGCAAGGCATTGGAAATGTAGCCACGTATATGGACGATATATGCATCCATACTACGGATATAGATAAACACACCGAGGTCATGGAGCAGGTGTTTCAGAGAATACAAGACCATGGGCTGAAAGCTAAGCCCAGTAAGGTCGAGATAGGGTATTCAGAAGTGCAGTTCCTTGGACATAGAATCTCCAGCGGGTTTCGGAAAACCGACCCGACTGTGGTTACAAAGATTTTGCAAATTAAAGCTCCCACCACCAAGAAAGAGGTTAGGAGCGTTTTAGGGCTTATTAATTATTATCAGAAGTTCATACCGAACTTCGCCGAGATGACTGCAGCTTTCTCCGAACTACTGAAGAAAGGTCAACCGACAAAGGTAAACTGGACAGACAAACACAGCAGACTATTGGAGGAAATTAAGACACTCTTCAGTAGACAACCTATCTTAAAACTGCCAGATATCTCAAAAGACTTCATTCTCCAAACTGATGCAAGCTCCTACGCAATCTCTGCTATCCTGCTACAGTACCATCATGGACAATTACACCCCATACTCTACTATAGTAGGAAACTTACAGACACCCAAAAGAACTATTCCATCACGGAACTGGAAGCCTTAGCGCTAGTTGAAAGTGTTAAGAAATTCTCCAAATATTTGTTGGGGAAAAAGTTCATGGTATTGTCTGACAATAAACCATTAAAGGTATTCAAAGAGGGCCATCCAAAAAACTCTCGGATACACAGGTGGTCCTTACTTCTGCAGGACTATGACTTTGATATTTGCCACATACCAGGCAAAGATAACAACCTTGCAGATGTACTGAGTAGACTATAGAAAGACATTAGAAATACATGAACGAATTGACATGTAATTACTGTGATAGAATGTAAGTATAGATATGTATATGGTAGGTACTGTACAGATTGCATAAAGGGTAGATATATGATTGCAGTAATATAATATACAATTGCAAATGTGGAAAGATGTAAATGTGCATATGGATGTATGGATATATACACCCAAGGCTGTTACTAATTTCAGATAGGTAAGAGGTGTAAATGACTGAGCAGAAGAGATAGTGTCGAAGGTACCTCAAAGATGTTACCTCACTAGCTGACTGAAGAGGCTGAGACAGACAGACGCAAGTGAAGATTGGGAATCGGATTGGTAAAAGATACAGTCAGCGAAGACAGATACCCGCCAGAACCAACCAAGGGAGTAATAGTTAATAACATTCACTATCATTCAATAAACAAAACTCATAATACATATAGACAGATAAATAATATCATGTTAATGGCTGATAAGTACATACATAAACATCAATACATTCTTACGATCATAATCATCATGCCATGTATGTTCATAAACAGTATACATGTAATTGTAACAGTATTGATTGTACTAGTACCTGATGGTAACACAGGACAGGTAAAATGAGAGGTTGGTAGAAACGACATCTGCGAAAGCAGGAAGGTTGACAGTGGGTCTAAAACCACGATACATCACAGAGGACACCCATAACTTAAAAGCAAAAAGAAGAAGAAGGTAACTGAGACACTACTACCAAGGATACATATTGATGTCACAAAAAGGATAATGATGGGCGAGTGAAAGTTTGACTAGTGCTTGAAATATTACATGTGAGTCCAATTGTAAATATTATTCAGGTTTTATGACAATATTGTATATTTGAGAGACAGACATGTACAAAAGGTAGGAGAAATTTAGCTGATGGGGGTAACATGTACATAACATGAGAACATGAGGAGTGACAGCGAAGTGAGAAAAAGGGGACGAGAAGACTGAGAGTAGGAATTTGTGCCAATGAGAATTAATTTGAATACAACCGGGATGCAACGGGATATTTGCACACCAGTATACAGGAAGCATAAAGGCATAGACGGGACATTTGAGATTCTAGTATGTGTGTTGTAAGACAAAGTAAAAAAAAAAAAAAAAAAAAAAAAAAAAAAAGAGAGAGAGAGAGAGAGAGAGAGAAAGACAAACGATGAAAGGACGAAGAGAGGAAATGAGAGAGAGAGAACAGAGTGCAAGTGAAATTGAAGGAAAGGATACAAGGATAGTGTAGTAGGATTATTGGTAGTACCATTGATAATAGTACCAAGTGGTAGTACTGTGTACATATAAGATTTCAACATGTAGCACTTCAGCATGGCAGTAGATGTATATAAAGGTATATAAGGGTCATGGTATTAGGAACACTACAAGGAAAAAGTTGGTAGTAAGAACACCAGGCATAAACATAGGGCAATTGAAGGGAATAGATAGCCATAGAGCACAAGTAACTAATGGCAGCCGACCACGCACACACGTTGACAAGACAAATACAAGAGTCATAGGTACTCGCACCAAAGAGATCCACAGTCGTAGCATAGACTACTCAGGAGCAAGATAGAGCTTAAACAAAATATGGGTGAAATTGATATGTCTGCAATACACACGTTCCTGCACCCAGGGCTTAAGGGCTGGGGAGGGTTCAGTTGCTTGTACCGAGGTATAAATGAGGAACCTTATGGGAATGTCCGGGGTGGGACATTGGGACTCATAGTAGGTTGGTCCTCAACTTGCCGAATACAAAGGGGGTTGAGGCCACACGAGGTCTATTTGGGAATAGACGGATATTCGTGTCCGACAGTTATAATTTGTGTGAAGGTATGGCAGAATATCAACGTAACACAGAGGGAAGTTAAAGGGAACTGAGAAGCAAGCTCAAAGGCATGAGGCAGTAGACAGATATGTGCGACCAGGGACAGGCATGTGCGACCAAGCTGACTCATGTCAAGTGTAGAGATAAGGAAGAACCCAAAAATGTAGAACATTTTTGAAATTGCGGGGGGCATATGCCATGAGTCAGATTACTTAAGACCTGGTTAACAGCAACATAGATTGTTGAAACATTAATAGTGATAAATAATCACGGAGAGTGATAAGGGAAAAGACACCGGTAACGGGCTAAAGATAGTGGCCAATAGAATTGCGAGGAGGAGGCCACGTGATTAGGAGGGTCGAGCAGGGCGCACGGACAAAGGGAGTCAGTCGGAGTTGGGAAGCCATGACAGACAGATCACGAAAGGAGAGAAGTGTGTCGGCTGAGAACTGAATATCCCTTGTGGCGATGAAACACCGAGAATCGTCGACGGCAAGTAACTGAGTGTACGCTAGATATTTCAAGCGTGTACCGATTGAGGAGAACAGCGTTGCCGCGACCAGGCGGGTGGACATGTTACAGCACGGAGTCGAGTGGTGTGCCGTGGGCAGAGGTTGCCGGCCTGTGAATGTAGGCGCCATGCGACCATGTGTAACAGGACTGTAAGTAGGGTAGAAGAGTGTATGTGTAGACCATTGTAGTTGATTAGATAGCCTGGATAGCAGGACGTACTACAATCAGTGTGTACACAAATGTCGTGGGTGTACATGTACCTTTGAATATCCCAGTGATTGTGTTGCATAGAAACAATACATGATGCCATTCTATCACTCGGTGGTGTCGAGTTGTGTTCACGGTGTATCAGTGTGTAATTCATAAAGAGTGTCAACGTAGCCGCATCTCAATACCCCTAGTTACGTCAGAAAGGGCTCGTTGGCAACAATGTTTATATAATAAACGTTTAAATAAACGTTTAAAAAACAACATTTGTTTTACTCGTCAATCTGGCTTTGCAGTTGTGATATTTCAGCTTGTGAGATGCACGTGGCTGTCTCGCACCTCCGCATTGCTTCCTTATATGGTGTCTTTTTAGTTATGGCGATCTTTAAGACGACTCTTTTTTACTTCAGTACAACAAGTCTGGGCACTAGCAACTTCCTTTCAGAAGAAAATGTCGAAAAGAGGAAGGGGAGGTTCCGCTGGAGGTAAATTCCGTATCTCGCTGGGTCTCCCAGTGGGAGCGGTTATCAACTGTGCTAACAATACAGGAGCTAAGAACTTGTTTGTGATCGCTGTCAGTGGCATCAAGGGTGGTCTCAACAGGCTGCCTGCAGCCGGCATCGGGGACATGTTTGTGGCCGCAGTCAAGAAGGGAAAGCCAGAACTCCGAAAAAAAGTAATGCCAGGAGTTGTCATACGACAGAGAAAACAGTTACGAAGAAAAGATGGACTGTTTCTGTATTTTGAGGACAATGCTGGGGAAATAGTTAATCCGAAAGGATAAATGAAAGGTTCAGCAATCACAGGGCCTGTTGCGAAGGAATGTGCCGACCTGTGGCCACGTATTGCTTCCAATGCCAGCTCTATTGCCTAGTCTTGTCCTGGTTCTTCTTGTATATATAATTACTAATTTACAATACATGTCTGACAGATTCTGGGGCCCAGCGGTCAAAAAAAAACAACAACAACAACAAGTCTGGGCCCCAAGAGAGAAAGCAAGATCAGGAAGCTCTTCAATATGTCCAAGGAGGAAGACGTCAGACAGTACGTGGTCAGCAGGCCACTGCCTGAGAAAGAAGATAAGAAGGCAAAAGTAAAGCTCCCAAGATCCAGCGCCTGGTGACCCCAGTTGTCCTGCAGCGCAAGCGTCACCGATTGACTCTCAAGAAGAAGAGGGTCGTCAAGAAACGAGAGGATCATGCTGAATAACAAAAGTTGTTGGCTCAGAGGATTAAGGAGGCCAAAGAACACAAGGCAGAAAGGAAGAGATCAAACTCCAGGAGTAAAAGTGACTCCATCCACGAGTCCACATCCAAGAAGTAATAATACTGAATAAAATTATGTGCTGACAAGGAAAAAAAATTCAGTACAACAAGTCAAGCATTTACAGGAGTCACTGAAGTTCACAGACCATAAGGCAGTAGTTGCAACAATATACACAGTACAAGCAACACCACATTTTAGATCTCCCCATTGGAAATTTAACAGCACACTTTTACAAAATCAGGACTATGTAGATTGCATAACAAAACTGATCCTAACATATACAAGCGACATAGCAGAGGGTAATGCGCGAGAACTCTGGGAAACACTTAAACAAACTATACGAGAGAGAACTCAAACACTAACAGCAGTAATACACAAGCAAAAACTACAACAAGAAAAAAGTATTGGAAAATACAATTAAACTCTTACTACAGACAGACAAAAATTCACCACACATCATAGCATTACAGGAAGAATTAGATCTCCACAGACATCATCGATTTCAGGGGGCTTTACTGCGAACAAAGTTACAAATTATAACACAAGAGATACCGAGTAAATAATACCTAGCTATAGAACAAAACATACAGCGTAGCAGACAGATAGGCAAGATAATTGACAGGGAAGGAAATATACAAGTCGAGCCACAATAAATAGCCTTAGCCTTTGAAGATTATTATAAGAACCTTTACACAGAGGAAAACACACAGGCGCACGTACAAGAAAACTTTATGAAATTCACAAAACAACTCACAGAGGAACAGAAACTAACACTAGATACTGAATTAACACTAACAGATATAACACAAGCGGTTCACGGAATGCAGAAGGGCAAATCGCCTGGGGGCAAATCGCCTGGCCCTGACGGTATTACCGCCAATTTCTATCAGTTTTTCTTTCCTCTTCTAAGTCCCCTTTTACTAGCAGTATTCTCTGAATCTTTCTACAAACAAGAACTCCCATCCAGTTTCAACACGTCTTACATCCCTCTAATTCCGAAGGAGAACACCGACAAGACACTTTTAAAGAGTTACAGATGGATCTCGCTTTTAAACGGAGACTACAAGATTTTAACAAAGGCTTTAACGAATAAATTGAAACCAGTAATGGCATCTCTCATTCATGAAGACCAGCAATGTAGTGTACAACACCGTAATATCCAGCAACACATAACTTCATAAGGGACATCATCAACTACACACATCTGAAAAACTGTCAGTCCTCAATTCTTTCTTTAGATCAAGAAAAAGCATTCGACAGAACATCTCACTCATACCTCCACAAAACTCTCTCAAACTGCAACGTGGGAAATTATTTTAGAACATGGGTAACAATTTTATATTTTAAACCGGAAAGTCGGATTCTATTAAACCATACCTTAACCAATTCTTTCAGGTTGACTCTGTCCCCATTACGGTACGTTGTCGCTCTAGAGCCACTTCTAGAAAAGATACGACAGGACGACAATGTCAGGCGTACGTTCATACCAGGGAAGGGTGAACAAAAGCTACGTGCTTATGCGGACGATACAATTTTCTTTCCGACAACTGAAAAATTTGTACGGATCATTTTGGAAACGTTCTCGTTTTTTTTTTTGGCAAAGAGAGTGGGGCAAAATTAAACGTCCAAAAATCTACTATAATGGGCTTAGACAAATGGAAAAAATAAGGCGGATTTTCCATTTGGCTTAACATCAAACAATCTTATAAAATTGTACGGAATAGTCTTCCCATGTCAACCAGTTCAGACACACAAAGACACATGGCAAAATCTAGAGATGAAAATAACAAATATGTTACAGAGGTGCAAGTACAAAACAACCACCATATTTGGTAGAAGTACCATTGTTAATGCATATATAATTCCAAAATAACTATATATGTGCACAGTCCTAGATCCCCCACGTCAGACTGTCACAAACATAAACAAAGAGATTAGACGATTTGTGTTTTGCAGCACCATCTACAGTATCAAAAATACTACACTCATGCAAGACAAAAAAGGTGGAGGTATCGCCCTCCAAGACATAACAACCAAAATACAAGCACTTAGGATCACACACGTGGGCGAAATCTGACAACACCCAGAAAAACACCCTTAGCACACTATTACATTGCAATTAGGCTATTTTATTTAAAACCTATTAGCAATACATCCTCACATTACTTTGGCACTCTCCCAACGTTTTACAAAACATGTATTTCAGCCATTAAAGGACACGAAAAATTACTACACAAGAAAACACAAACAATCTACAAGCATTTAGTTAAACTACAAGCAACTCCAGTACACCTCAGAATTAAAAACAGGACATACATATTTCATAAAAGATTATACCGAAACTTTCTCTAATATTCACAACAAGCAGATTACCCCAAAAGCAAAGGAAATTACATATAGACTTGTTTACAGCATGACCCCAACAACAGAGAGAACAGTAAAAATAACTAAACAAATACTCAGTGTCAGCTTCGTAGACGGAACGTCCAAGAATCAGAAGAGCACATCTATTACGAATGCAACACAATCATGCCAACAAGAAATCTCCTACAAAACATCCTAAACACTCATGCGAAACAAAGAACAGATGTTTTCAAAGCAATCATGATAAATCCCATTCCTTACTCCACACAAGACATCCATACAAAGCTACTTGTTCTATTGGCAGAGTACAGACATCTTAGAAACAAAACATTATACAATTACAGAACAATCAACAAAGAAATTGGCCAACAACTTTATCAACAAAAAGTCTCAAACATTCTAACCTTAGTCCCACAAGCGCAAATCCCGTAAGAGTGTTGCCTGAAGACAGCACATATTACAGAAGAAGAAAATAACTTGTTTTAAACAAAGGATACCACAACTGTAAATGTGTTTATTGACGGTATTAATAATCTTACAATAATAATAATAATTATTATTATTATTATTATTATTATTATTATTATTTATACGTTTATTACTACTGCTAACATTATTATTAATTTTCCCATTATTATATTTAAATGTGCAACATAAAATATATTGTGGATGTGTGTATGTGCCGTTGGCAGTAACATATG
The DNA here is from genome assembly GCA_014155875.1 of Cepaea nemoralis. Classification (NCBI taxonomy): domain Eukaryota; kingdom Metazoa; phylum Mollusca; class Gastropoda; order Stylommatophora; family Helicidae; genus Cepaea; species Cepaea nemoralis. The sequence continues at coordinate 393,634 of JACEFZ010023091.1, read as the reverse complement.
TATGCGTCTGGGTGTGGATGCAGGTGTGTGTGTGTGTGTGTGTGTGTGTGTGTGTGTGTGTGTGTGTGTGTGTGTGTGTGTGTGTGTGTGTGTGGGGGGGGGGGTGTGTGAGGAGAGGAGAGGGAGATATGGACAGGTGTTGCATACATTCCGCTTGTGGGAGTGGAAATGAAGCATACGCAAGGCATGTGTGTTTACATGAACTATGCCATAAATATCATATTACCATATATATTTGGTAATATACATCTACACCTAACACTAACAAATGGCAACGCTCTGTAATATACACAAACAAACGAAACACACATTACACCTTGTAAATATACATTGCTTTGTATGAAATAAACGTTCGAAAAAAAAAGTAACAACCTCGGTAACACACCCGTGTGTATACAATCAAAAACAAAACAACATTCCGGTCTCCAACATGGAGGACAGGCGGTTGAGCTGTTAAGGCCTCTGGAGTGTTTAAGCTTGTGGCTACGGTTCGTTTACACATTTTCCTCATGTTGGACTGGCAGTGCATGGTTCCGTCGCCCTGCTACTGAGTTGAGTGCGTGGAGCGGCACTGTGAGCTGTGAATTTCGTGTGAAGTGCTTTTACATCTGTCCGCGGTTGTTTGTAGCGTGAACTGCATGTTCCGAAAAATGGCGGCCGCCCTGTAGCTGACCTAACTGAGTTGCCTTGGGCAGTAATGTGTGGCTGCTGGTTTTCTAGTGACTATCGCCTTCATCGACGATGAACTGTATTTTTCGTGGCGGAATTTTATGTTGGCATTCTGGCAGCGGCATTATGCACAGTATACCTGAGCGGGCTGTTGGTTTGTCGAGACTCCGGTCTGCTCCACTTTTCACATGGGGCAGTGAGGAGCATTTTGTGTGATATACACTGGCATAGGAACGGGGCATAGTGGAGTGACCCTTTGCCCTAAAGTTGGAACCGCGACTAGCTAACTAACTTAAGGGAAGCAAGAAATTGTAAACATTTTATCCGGCATGTATGTCGTAAGAGGCGTAAGAGGCAACAAAGGAGGACTGGCGTGAGGCTGACTGTCTCACCCCGTATAAAACTGGAGCTGTAAAATGCCACCAATCATGAATAAATTCATCACAGTCTTGTCGTGAGTGGGTTGAGGGTCTTTGCTTCATAGGGAAGTGAAAAGAGGATGATGTGATGATAATGATGACGGTGATGATGATAGTGATGATGACGATAGTGGTGGTGGTAGTGATGATGACGATGGTGGTGGTGATGACGATGGTGGTGGTGGTGGTGGTGGTGGTGGTGGTGGTGGTGATGATGATGATGATGATGATGATGATGATGATGATGATGATGATGATGATGATGATGATGATGATGATGTCAGGTATTTCAATTTGCTTTTCTTCCTTTCCTATTGTGCTTCACCTTCTATTTCTACCTATTCGTTATAAACCTGTCTCTTTTCCTCCTTATATTTCAGTGTTTCCTCTTTTTTATCCTCCTCTTCTTTTACTTCTCTCCTCCTTTTCTTCTTTCTTCACATTCTTCTTCACTCCTCCTCTTCCTCTTTTGCATCTGCTGTTTCTGTTAACGAAGAAGTGCAACAACAACTGTTGCTACATCAGGAAGAGGAATAAGAAGAAGAAGAAGAAGAAGAAGAAGAAGAAGAAGAAGAAGAAGAAGAAGAAGAAGAAGAAGAAGAAGAAGAAGAAGAAGAAGAAGAAGAAGAAGAAGAAGAAAGGGAGGAGGAAGAAGAGGAAGAAGGGAAGAGGAGGAGGAGGAGGAAGAAGAAGAAGAAGAAGAAGAAGAAGAAGAAGAAGAAGAAGAAGAAGAAGAAGAAGAAGAAGAAGAAGAAGAAGAAGAAGAAGAAATCAGCAGCAGGAGGAGGAAGAGAAGGGGGAGAAAAATGAAACTCGAGTTAAGAATAGTTTATGCTGCTAAAGATAATGACGTGGATAACAACCCTGATAACAACGAATAAAAGATGGTAATTATTATAATAAAAGTGGCGTCGACCTTTAAAGAACCCCTGTAACAAAATGTATACACCCGGAGCTTCATCCCTCAGTCAGGTGTGTTGTTTTTACCTGGCAAACAGCACAAATCGAACGCCTCGCAGAAATAGTTATTAATTTAACTGCCGCGGACAGGTATGCGATAAAAAATACGCTCTGCCCTGTGTCACCTGGTGATTCCTGGCTCCTAGATAGCAGAGACAGAAAGTGACAGAAGGATTAAGAAAACATAAGACCCGGGATAAAACCAGATAAGCCAGGGTACAATTTCACTTAAACTCGGAAGCGAAAAGGTTAACTGTACTGGGAATGTATCCGGTGCGCCGTCCAAGATTCTGGTGGGAAAAAAAATAACACTAAAAACTGCTGTGTTGAAGTTCATGTGTTGAGCTGAGTGGAGCTGAGTCTAGAACCGAAGTCAAAGCACTCAGGACATGTCCAAACGTGCTCCGTCCTCATCTACAACAGCCAGCGAAGAGTCCCAATACTAATGATACCAGTTGTTGTCTGATTATGTGTCCGTCTGGTCTTTCCTCGGAGTACCGCCTGTCGGCCAGATCCTCTGGTCACTTCCTACCGAACCATTCTCTCCTGGACATGAAAACATGCATGTCGACAATCAATCAATCAGGTGTCGTCTCCACAATGAATGTTGACTGCAATGGATCTCCAACAGTGTCTGTCGCTTGCCCTGGCTGTACATTCTGTCAGGCTGATGTTCGTCCATCTCTTGATGTTATCTTCCCACTTGTATCGTTGTCTACCTCTTGCTCGCTTGCCCTCAACCTTGCCCTCCAGTGTGTCGACAGGAAAGGTTGAAAAATGGCATCCTCTTTGTGGACAGCATCTTCATCAGGATGAACGAGTAAAACTAATTTATCTCTGTCAGTTCAGTCTTGTTTGCCCAATTTATCTCACCCGCTGTCGCGATTTATTGGCAAATGTCTTGTTTTTCACGACAAGGCCGAAGACGTGAATGTTCTCTTCAAGAGTAAAAGTCGAGTTTAAAACCCTAGAACAGTTAACTAGAAATGTCCGGGGTGTGGGGGGTGTGTGTGTGAAACAGAGAGGAGAGACAGAGAACGAGAGAGAGAGAGAGAGAGAGAGAGAGAGAGAGAGAGAGAGAGAGAGAGAGAGAGAGAGAGAGAGAGAGAGAGAGAGAGAGAGAGAGAGAGAGAATAATGACGCGACTAGGTTCTTAAACCGATTCATTGCCAAACAAAAAGTAGGTATTGATTAAACACGGTACACAATCAAATTAACAAGTCTTATAATGTAAATTTCCCTTCACTGAGCACTGGTGTCGCGGATGACTCTTGTATGGCGGTATATCGTCCTTCTGTCCAAATGGAAGGTCTTATGTGGCAATATATTATCCCTCGGCATTGAATCAGTTAAACTGTGTTGAATTTTGTACAGGGTGTATTTTTAATGACTGCAGTGTTTGAAAATATTGCCGGTCTAAGTTTTGTATTTACCTATTATGTTACATGAACTTTACAGAGGGTGACTACAAAACTTGGACCGGCAATATTTTCAAGCACTGCACAGTCATTAAAAATACACCCAATACCAACCTCGTAACTATTCATGGGTCGTGGTAACATGGTAGATAGTTCATTCGTGCACCGACTCGGTGGTTCTGGATTCAAACTCCATTCGAGGCGGATATTTTTTTTTTTTTCCTGACGACATTACTTCATAGTAGGCCAGCTGGGAAAACGTCATCACCATGCGATCTGCCAACTGGCGTCGGTGATGACGCATCCTCAAATCAATCTTCTTATTATTATTTAGGTGCCTGGTCTGGTGCAGGCACCGGTCCTCGAGATCCTTCAAAACTCTCTGGTAACTGATATTTGTAATGAAGTCGGTGTTGCTGCCTCTCTTGTCCATTATCTTCCTACATTCGGCTAATTTCTCTATTCATCTCCCATGTTGGTGTGACGTAATAGACAGTCTCCCACTTTATTTTTGCTTAAATTACAGTGCAGATCATATTTTTCATTATAAATATGTCTAGGAAAACGATCTTTTCCCTAATTTCCCATGTTTGTAGATATCTATAAATATGCCTGTATTATTGGCGAGAAATTAATCTATGTAATCTCCTGTAAACCTAGTGAATATGCTAGTGTTTTTAAAATATATATTATACAGTATATTATAGAACTATTAGTTGTGCATGCCTTCTGCCCCAGCGCAAGTTTGGCTGAATAACATATTCAGTTTTAGCCTGCGACCCGGGTGGCAACACGAGAATCTGCCTGGCCAGTTGTCGTCAGCCGGCAGATCGTCCATTTGGTCGACTGACTCGAAGCGGTGTGGACACAGGCGCCGATACTAGCTGTAAAAAGATATATTGCAACAAAATAATCCAGGCTCTAGTTAGCCGATATTTGGGAATAGCCAATTTCGAGCCAAATTGATACCAAAAAGTAATATTTACACTGCTAGTGGCACTGTTCCCCCGTGGAGAGGTTTAATCACCACATTTTGGAAGTTCTGCACCTTCTTTGGTGGTACCATGAGCCAGCAACTTGCAGCAACGCATACTTACCGGTCGTGAGCACCATGGCTATTGCCGGAGAGTGAATCCGCAACCTGAACTGGAACTTCACCCGAGTTGACAAGCCGGACGAAAGTCTTGAGCTGAGTGGCCAACCTCCTCGGCTGACACCTTTAGCCTGCCAACTTAGTCTAGGATTTGATTGCCTACACACTAGGGCAACAGACTTTTACATGCCACAGTTTTCAATAAATTAATAGTTATATGTGATACCAGAAACCTACTTAGTCTGTTGCTGTTATACTCTAATTTAATATTAGGATACTGAGAGAGAGAGAGAGAGAGAGAGAGAGAGAGAGAGAGAGAGAGAGAGAGAGAGAGAGAGAGAGAGAGAGAAGGAAATGCAAGTTGTAACTTTATATTTGTACTCTTCCTCCATGTTGTGAGAATGGATCAGTTAAAGGGGGCTCTTTAATTTTTGCAGGCATTCTTTGTCAGATTCATTAAGCCTACTGTCTAGAATTATTCCTAGTACGGTTGTTCGCTTGACCTATCTGTGCCTGAACACTGTCTGAAGACCTGGTCATTCCTGGGACAGTTCCGAATCGTACTTCCTAGTTCGAGCCATTTCGGCCTCTTCTTCGACAGTGATTAGTCTTTCGGATTCCTGAAAGTCTATTGGTTGCTATTTCTGATCCTTGTCTATCGAAATAGTCAACATTACGCGACAGTTGGTATGCCCCATATATGAATAATCTTGAAACACTTACAGTTATCAATGCCTCAAAGTAAGTTTGTTTTCTTTTCTGTCCACGATATTCTCGATATTCTTCTAAATAAAACCAGTACTGATCAAATGAGTATTGACTTGCTATATAAAATATACTTTTGTATGGACGTGAAACGTGATTAATGAGCCGACAAGCTGAAAAACTTCTCATGGCAGTGGAAATAAAGTTTCTAAGGAAAATTCCAAGAATGTTATGCATAGAAAGAAAAACCAGTGAGCAAGTCATACATGAAAAATATGAAAGCTGTAAACTGGTTAGAGAAATTAGACGTAAACAATCAAGATTGTGTGTTTGTGGGGGTGGGGGGGGGGGGGGGGCACGTTACGAGAAGAAACACACTGGAGAATGTGGTGACAACTGGCAAGTTGGGGGACAAGAGCAAGGGGAAGCCAGAAAAGTAAATATCTTGATGGCTTGACCACACGGCATAACTGAGACAAAAACAGATCTGATACACGACTCTGGTGATCGTGTGAGATAGCGAAACATGACCGACCACGCTTATCGGCACGGCGCATGATGATGGTGATTGCTTGCAGTTCAGTATTCGCGGCCATAGAAGAGACCACACACGACATGTGAGCAAGCGGGTTTTCTTTCCTTGCAATATTCAATATTAAACTACAGATGATTGACACTTGTCATAACCAAATCAGCCGCATCTTTTACAAATAATACAACTTGATTTATTTGTTTGTTTCGGGATTTGAGGTTTGAAGATTGAGCACAATCCACTACTGGCAACGCTGAACGTATTTCGGTACGAACCTTGGGATCTTGTCCACGTCAGATTGGAAACACTAGACACGAGTTTCGCTCTCGTTTTGGGCTCGTCGATAGTGCATATCACCGACACGAGATTGCAAAATTTGAGCTATAGCCTACAATTTGTGACGTTGTGATAGTCTAGTGTGATAATTTGGTCGCGTCTAGCGTGATCCGCGTGGCCAAGTGGTTACGTACAGAGAGAGAGAGAGAGAGAGAGAGAGAGAGAGAGAGAGAGAGAGAGAGAGAGAGAGAGAGAGAGATCAGATAAGAAAGAAACTAACAAACAAACACTAATGCTTGCCATACTTACTGGCTCATTAACAGTCGTCCTTCAGGAACTCTCGGATCGCCTAGTCTGGAATTTGATAACAAATGTCGCCATAGATCCAAGAACGAATACAAATCTTAGTCCTCGAAGCCTTTCACAAACTGAATTTACTGAGTACTTGATATCACCCACAAACTGACTATATTCAGTACTTGATATGGTCCACAAATTGAATACATTCACTATATGAGACCACTATTGTAATAATTACTTGAAATCACTCACAAATTACTGGTATATATTACGTAATATTTCGATATCCCTACCAAGTTAAATGTCGGCGTGTGTGGCCACAGGCAATCAACGTGTTTTACAATCCCACCGACATATCGAGTCGAGAGTACGAAATCTGCCGTAGGCCATTTGGAAGCAGTTTTCTTTGCTTTGGCTACAATGGTTTGAGCGTCAGTCGTTCAGAAAACAATGGCAAAGTACTGAACGTAAAATTGCCTAGTAAATCACAAAGTTAAAAAAAAATGTTGGGGTGGAATGTGACGTCATGTAAAGGACACGTAACCAACTTTAGTACATTCACAAGCAGTCGGCGTGGCGGAAAGCTTAAGGTAGCCCTTAACGTCCAGTGCGCCGCGGACACGAGGATGTGGGGTCAGGTCCTACACCGGACAGTTGAGCTTCAACGTTGACTTCTTGTTCAGAAAGTAATGGCAAACTACTGAACGTAAACCTACCTAGAATATCAACTAGGTGTTGGGGATATATATATATATCACAAATAGAAAAAAAAACCCTCTCAACTTTCTGCCACAGACTGAATATAATAACTGACTGCGTATCAAAGCGAACAAAATAAGAAGAACTGCATATCACGAGGGAACGACTGAGTGAAACCAGCGGTCACCATTACATGAACATTTACCGGAATACGATCAGCGTTGCGAGTAGTGGGTTGTGCTCAATCTTCAAACCTCAAATCTCGAAACAACCAAATAAATCAAGTTGTATTATTTGTAAAAGATGTGGCTGATTTGGTTATGACAAGTGTCAATCATATGTACATCAGTCAGCGACGAGCCATCAGTAGCATATTTATACCAAGATGCTAACAACACGAGGCAACAAGAGTCAATCATGGATGCTGTCTAATTACGATTAACCTAACGTGACCTGGCTGTACATGTCATTTTTTTCAATTACAGGCAGATTACATCAAAGTACTGGGGGTTGGTTGGTATTAGTATAACAAGCATGCCCAGTGTTTGGAATTCACGGCGCGAAAGAAGTCGTGGAAGACCTAAAAACTCATGGAGAAGAAAAGTAGAGACGGAAAAGAATGATTGGAGGAGAACATGGGCAGAGTTGCATGGGACAGCTAAAGATAAGAGGACTTGGAGTGAGTTGCTCGAGGGGCCCATGCTCCATTACAGGATAAAGGACGAAAGAGGATGAAGGAGTTCAATGGTTGTTTTATCATGTTTAATCCGCTTGTAATGTTGAAGACATAATAATAAACTACGGCGGCTTATGGCCGCCTCCGTGGCGATGGAGATACGGGCGCAGTTCGTGATCCCGTATACCCGCATTCGAAACCCATCTGAGCGCGAATTGGCAGCAGCCCGCGTTGCGTTGGTTTCTTACGGATAGGTATGGGTGTCGGTTGTTCAGAAAGCAATGGCGAACTACTGAACGTAAACTTGCCAAGAGAACAGTAAAAAATGCTGGTGTTTACTGCAACGTCCTGTAAAGGATACGCAACTAACTTAACGGCTGCGTATATAAGAATATGCTTACACACACAACAGAATACGGGTACAACCCATTAAAGTTAATAGCGGAGTGGCTAGGTCTGTGTATATGGTCAGGAGCTTAACGGTTTCTGATAAACGCACCGTAGGATTTAGCATAATTAAAGATGTAATTAGAATAGACAGAGAAATCGAAACTAGGTGTTAAACAGCAAGTACGCTGATATATCAATTGTCACTCACACTGAAACATCCAAATATGCCTATGTCAGTAAAACGGCAGATAATAATTAGCAAATTCACACCAACCCTATGCTATCAATTGGTCAGGCTTGTCTTGTCTTGTCTTTCCTCTGGTTCCTAAGGCGGCGCATAGGACAGAAGTCTTGGCTCTCCATGTTTGTGCGAAGCGTCAAACATTTGGAGGGTTGGACATTATCCAAATATCATTTAAGCAAAATTAACATCCGCGAGATGAGATGCTTGATAAGAGCTGCCCCTACTTAACTATCCAACACCCAGTAAGAAATAATGTTATCATACAGACAATGAGATCAACACCTTGTGCCACATTTACAAAAAGTTAAAGTTAGTTGCTTGCATATCCTTTACGCACGTCGCAGTCAACCCTAGCATTTTTTGGCTGTTTGTGGTTACTTGGCCAGTTTACGTTCAGTAGTTTGATCAAATGTTTTGGCCATCTTGTTAGAAAACTACCAACACTGGCGCTACATCAAAGAAGATCTGATACGACAGCAAGAGGAAGCCAAAGAAGAAGATGGATTGACGATATCAGAGACACTGTACAAAGACACGGAATGACACTATCCAGTGCCACCTATCAGGCGCTGGATCGTCAACTATTTCTTCCCACGTTGCTTGAAGGCAAAGGTGGATTATGGTGACAAGAGATGTAATTATGCAGGTCTTTTTCAACTCTGAACGAGTGAGCAGATGCGGAGATTAAAAGCAAAGCAAAATCAGCATATCGGAGGATGAGAAGTATCTTATGTAATAAGTAATTCTTGCTACATATTACAAAGAGAGTGCTGAAATGTTATATAGAATCAATTCTGCGGTATGACAGTGAATACTGAAATATCAACGAACAAATTAGGAAGAGCTGGGAGGCAACGTTGGTGTGGCTTCTCAGACGAATGTTGCGAATACCTAGGACTGCCAGTGTTACTAACGAGTGCCCGGGCGAGACCAATGAAATCAGAACATTATAATCAGCTTTAGAAAGAGACGAACCATGTTTTTTGGTCATGTGATGAAACGAGAAGCATTGGGAAATGGGACGACTGGGAAGATCAGCGGTGGGAGAAGCAAAGGCAAACCGACATAAATGATGGTATATATCGGTGATGTGAAGTGAATAAGGCCAATGAAACGACGGCCTATATCGGTGATGTGAAGGGAATAACGCCAATGGAACGATGGCCTTTTTCGGTGATGTGAAGGGAATAACGCCAATGGAACGATGGCCTATATCGGTGATGTGAAGGGAATAATGTCAATGGAACCATGGCCTATATCGGTGATGTGAAGGTAATAACGTCAATGGAACCATGGCCTATATCGGTGATGTGAAGGGAATAACGTCAATGGAACCATGGCCTATATCGGTGATGTGAAGGGAATAACGTCAATGGAACCATGGCCTATATCGGTGATGTGAAGGGAATAACGTCAATGGAACCATGGCCTATATAATGAAGTGAAGGGAATAACGTCAATGAAACGACGGCCTATATAGTGACGTGAAGGGAATAACGTCAATGGAACCGAGTGAGAACACCAGGGACAGGGATCTGTGGCGATACGCCATGTGGCTGGGAAGATAATGATGATGAGTGAGGAGTACTAGTTGGTGAATCCTTTCAAAGTCTGTTTACTTTTTGTTGCGCTAGCTCGTTTGGAACTCAAGCATAGCCTATATGCGCTACTTTTAGTAGCACTGGACTGAATTTTACGTGTGGATAGCTTTCCCTGTTACCAGTGCCCCTGGCCATCGTTCGAACCCACTCCGACTTCTGAGGTATTTGTAACATACATCCCCAAGTCAAGGACGAGAAGTCAACATTTTAAGTCCAACAGACCAGTGTAGGGGTTGAACCCGCTACCTCGGTATCATCACACAGATACCATACTGACCTCACGTTCACCTCCTGACATCCACGCACTGATCTTAGTTCGCTGGCTCTCACAAAACAGCTGGCATCTATCGGAGTGAGGCTGGTGCAGAGACTTTCCTCCCAACCCCGTACCCTAATACCATCTAACGGTGTCTGTGATGTGGATTGCTCTCTCTCTCTCTCTCTCTCTCTCTCTCTCTCTCTCTCTCTCTCTCTCCTCTCTCTCTCTCTCTCTCTCTCTCTCTCTCCTCTCCAAGCTCAGAAACCCGCGGGGTGTGTCAGACCGGTACTGGAATGTTGTATCTTTAGAGAGATACATCAGGATGTAACCAGGACATGGTACAGAGCAGCAAATAAGGACCGGCTGCCATTAAGTTCTGTTGGTAATGTCTCCTCCACCGAAATCAATTATGTCATTGTAAACTCTCCTCCACCGAAATCAATTATGTCATTGTAAACTCTCCTCCACCGAAATCAATTATGTCATTGTAAACTCTCCTCCACAGAAATCAATTATGTTTTTGTAAATAGATTCACATCCAAATGGAGGTCAGTACGGCCGAATGGATAAGAACGCGTGTTCGTAAACATCCAATGTGCTGGTGCCGAGGTAAGGGATTCAACCCCTACACCGGACAGCTGGACTAAAATGTTGACCTGTCGTCTTTGACATGGGGACGGAAATTACAAGTACCTCTGAAGTCGGAGTGGGTTCGTCTGATGACGAGGGGAACTCATAAGGAAAGTTACTTCGCACGGAAAATGCAGTCCAGCATTACTAGAAGTATTGTGTATGGACTACGCTTGAGTTCAAAGCGAGCCAGCGCAAAAAAAAAAATGCAATTGCTTAGAGCAGGGGTGGCCAACTTTTTCAGCAGGCGGGCCAAATTTCAGAAATAATATTTCCTGCCGTGCCACGCACCTAATTTTGTTAATTAAAGTAAACAATCAAGCGTGCTACATCTTCGACAACATCGTCGTTTCCCACTCCGCGGGCCACAACATGACTCCCGGCGGGCCGCATGCGGCCCGCGGGCCTTGTGTTGGCCACCCCTGGCCTAGAGAGAATGAAGGAGTATGAAAAGACATAAAAACACAACCACAACAAATAAATGTCTGAGCTTTCCATGTCACCTGTTGACATATGTACTATTCCACTATACGGTGGTTTTTTTCTTTTAACTGCATGTCCTTTACAGGTCCTCAGATCAACGCCAGGTTGATTTCTTATGCAGTTTTACGTTCAGTGGTTTGTCATTTGTTCTTAACAAGAAGTCAAGGTTTAAGTCCAACTGACCGGTGTGTGGAATGGACCTGCTACCCCGCCGTCTGCCCACAAGGGGTTTAGGCACGTGTGTCTTAAACCTTTCGGTCGCGGACACCTCTAAAGTCGGGTTATTCAGCCAGAAATCTGGTTTGAAATTAGTTGAACAGGCCACTCAATTATAAATATTGCGTGCGTAAAGTAAACTTTAGACTTAATTTTGAGACATTAATGTGATGGTGCCTCCTTGATATCGTCAACCATACAAAGATTTTACAACATCCTTCAGGTGGCCTTGGAGGTAAGAAATGAATTCTTGCATGTTATATAGAATCGGGTTAATCGTATAGCTGTGAGTCGGGAACAATTAGTAAACAGAAAGAGTCGCTCGTGGCTACGGAAATGTAGTTTTGCAAAAGAATGGTGAATATACAAACATTAGAAAGAGGCTAATACACAAAGCCAATTTATCACAAACATCATAATGAGGCAGGTGTCATTTTTTGGCACATTATGAAACGAGGAAATCTGGAAAATGCTTCAACTGGAAAGATTTGTGGAACAAGACATGAGGGAGGGGGAGAGAAGATTCGTGACAGCCTTAAGGCATAGCGCGAAAGGGGGTCAACGCAGGAACTGATACATGTAGCAGGAGATCGCAAGATATGGAGAAGCTTGATCGCCCACGTTATTCAGCTAGGCACTAGACGATGAATTGGAGAAGTGACAAGTTCGGAAATATCACTGAATAAACCTGACACTAAACAAGTGCGTAATCTGATATGTACTTCTCTCCAGAAGTCATCAATCGAAGTGTAGGGGGAGACGCGGGAAAACGGGAGACATCAATACTTTAATATGCATTCAACTTGGTAACATAGGCATTGGGTGGTGGGGAGGAGAAGGCATTTCTTTTAACTAACACAACCGTTGATTTCTATGTGATGAGGGGAAAATTGGCTAACTGTCAGTTTGCTCAGAGCGCGCGCTGGTGACGGTTGGACTGGGGACTTCCGGGTCACACACGCAACCGGAAACGTCTGAGATGCCAATAACGTCATAACGCTTCACACTTCTGACGGGAAGCAATTAGCCGGAATGAGATCAATCAGAATTGGAGTATTAAAGAATACTATAGGCTGGCGGGAAGCCGCGATAGTGTAGTGGTCAGACGCTCGCTTACTGGCGCGGTGGGCATGAGTTCGAAGCTACATAGGAGCGGATTTGTTGTAAAAAATTGACCAGTCGACCCAGTCTAAAATTAGCTCCCAGATATGTTCAAACACAGTAAAGTGATCCACATCCATAGAGAGGCGATTGTTCTATAGAAAAAAAAATGAGACTAATATCATAAACCTAATATACATCATAACTGCAGCGCTCACGACATCAGTCATCGGGTGCCTTCTCCACGGTGAAGGTTGGCTGCAATGGATCTCCAACACTGTCTGTCTCTCGCCCTACTAACTGTACGTCCTGTCAGATTGATGTTCGTCCATCTCTTGGTGTTATCTTCTCACTTGCATCTTTGCCTACCTCTTTCTTTCTCGCTTGCCTTCAACCTTTTCCTCCAGTATGGATTTAATAAGAGTGTTATGTCTTTTAACGTGGCCGAAATATTCCACTTGCCTCTTGTTTATTTCTCTCTTCAACTCTCTTTTCGTTCCCAGTTTTTCTAGAACCTTTGTATTTGATTGTTTTTGTTTCCATGATATACGACATATTCTTCTGTATATCCACATTTCCAGGGCCTCTATTCGACTTTCTAATTGCTTACTGAGCTTACTCAATGCCCAGACTTCCGCGCCATACAGTAGCATCAGCGCGCTGGCGATCAACATCGCTAACGCGCCCGTTATGTTAGCTCTCCTATGAATACGCACCGTCAGGAAAAATAAAACGACAGAAAAGAAACTACCCACGCAGACACAAAAACCACAAAGCTGTGGTATAACATTCACATTTAGGATTACCGCTTCTGACTCCCTGTTGGATTGCAAAGTGAGGGCACTGGCCTTCACCTCGGAACAGACACGGTCACGGGTCAGTAACTCACGCGCTGTGAATAAGAATTCGTCTGGAGTGGTTAGGGTAGACAGTTCTGCTTTCTTCACCTTAGCGCCGGAAGATGTTCGCACAGACATTTTATCGTGGTTTTCGTTTCTTCACAATGTTTGTGGACTGGGTGGGCGATTACTTCTCACCGCACACCTCATTCTATAGTTAAAAAGTTAGTTGCATGTCCTTTACATCACGTCGCAGTCAACCCCGTGCATTTTTTGGTTGCTAGTGGTTTATTAGCCGTGCTTCCTGGTGTAGGGTTTAAAGACGTTGTTCGTAATCCCGTATACTCTCGTCCGAAACAAAGCTGCGCGAGATTCGGCAGCGGATCGCGTCGCGTTGGTTACTTACGGGGGTATGTGAGCCGGTCGTTCAAAAAGCAATGGAAAACTACTAACATAAAAACTTGCCAAGACATCAACAGCAGCTGATATCAGGAAAAGAGTTGATCCAGAACACCAAAGACCGAGATATGTGGAGAGACATGAACACATACGCCAGCTGCCATGGCACTTGATGGTGATGATGAGTTTGCCATTGCTTTCTGAACGACCGACGCTCATACCACTGTTTAAAAACCAACGCAAGGCTGCTTCCAAATCGCCAGCAGCTGTGTTTCAAATGCGGTATGCGGGAGGGGGGGGTCTACCCATAATCGCGTGCAGCTGCGTTTCCAGTGCGTGCGGGGCTGCGAATCTATAGTGCTATTAACAATTAATTCGCTGGCATCCTTGCATCCCGTGGTGTTAATAGCTAAATTACCACTACAACTAAATGAACCGGAGCTGTGGCTTAAGGAATAGTCAAACTCCGTTTTACTATTCCCCGACATCCCGCGTTGAAGGTTCGAAATCTGCCCAGAGCGATACGGACGCAGACTGCATTGCGTTGATTTCGATTGCATGAGGCGTCGGTCGTTCAGAAAAGATTTACATACTTTCCAATGTTGCATGTCCTTTGCAGGACGTTTCAATTCTTGTTAATGACAATAATTCAGATCTCTTGTTGATGCCAACAATTCAGATTTTTACGGCAGTTATGTGATGGCAATTTAGACCTGCAAGCCAGTTATGTGATGACAACAATTCAGATCTCACCGGCAGTTACCTGAAGACAACAGGTTGATGTTATAGGCAATGTTACGTTCAGTAACTTGTTATTGCGTTCCGAAAGAGACGTCAACGTTTAAGTCCTACTTAGTGCCAGTGTAGGGAATGAACCGAACCTTCCGACCTGGCCATCAGCGCACCGGACGTTTCAGAGCGAGCGCTCAAATCTCAAACAACCAGTAAAGGCTGGGGTTGATAGAAACGTCATGTACAGGACATGCAACTAACTAAATATATGTCTATCAAACTACTGTTAGGAGGTCAGCTTGGCCGAATGGATACGAGTATATTTGTTCTTAAACATCCAGTGTGCTGAAGCCGAGGTTAGTGGTTCAACCCCTACACCGGACAGTTGGACTTAAAATGTTGACCTGTCGTCCTTGACTTGGGGACGTAAATTACATGTACCTCTGAAATCGGACTGGATGGTGAGGGACACTGTTAATAGGGACAGCTAATCCGCACGCAAAATTCAGTCCAGCACTACTAGAAGTAGTGTGTATGGACTACGCTTGAGTTCAAAGCGAGCGAGCGGGGGGGAAAAAACTACCGTTTGACTTTTGTATCACTGCTAGTAGCAACGTTGCATACAATTGTAAAAATTAAAAAATTTAACCGAGGTCACTTTAATGAGGCAGGGTCGACCCCAAGATCCTACCTACTGGTGGAAAGAACCCTGCCACTCCTGAGCACTGTATCCCGACAATAGCTTTGATCATCAATGGCACCAACCACTAGACTCCAGCAACAAAATACGAGGGCGAGTCAATAAGTAAGTCACACATTTCTGTGGGATGGCAGGTAAATGTAGTTGGTGTTCTCTACAGGTGTCATTAGGTGGCAGCAACATCGAACTTTAATATTCCCGCTCGTCAGGTGGCGTTAGGTTTCTCATGCGCATGCACAGCGCATAAACAAAATGGCGACTGTACTTACGGAGTGTACAACCAAAGAGCAACGTGTTGTGCGTTTTTTGTGGGAAAAAGGACTGCCTGCAAAGGGCACTCATAAGGAAATGCTTCCTGTTTATGCTAACAAATGTTTGTCCCGTAAAGCGGTGCATAGTTGGGTAGAAAAATTTTCTCAAGGACATTCTTAAATTGTTGATGAAATCCGATCTGGTCGTCCTGTTGACATTGCAACAGAAGCATCTGTGCAGCGGGTGGAGGAGATGATTAGAGGTGACTGGTGAGTAACGATAGACTGTAGCATCTGCAATAGGGTGCTCACATGGTTCAGTATACAGCATAATGCGACGAAAACGTCCAGGACTGCTGACTAGAGGCGTGTTGTTTTCTCATGACAATGCCAGACCACATACGGCTCGATTAACTCAGGAGAAAATTAACCAACTAAGGTGGGAAGTTCTGGAACATCCACCTTACAGCCCCGACTTAGCCCCTAGCAATTTCCACCTTTTTGGTCCACTGAAAACCCACCTTGGTAAGAGACATTTCGCGAATGACGCCGAAGTTGAATGTGAAGTGAAAACGTGGTTTAGAAAACAGAGGACGCGGTTCTATCTAGCCGGTTTGGGAGGACTGATAAAACGACGGGATAAGTGCATCAATGTTGGTGGAAATTATATTGAGAAATAAAGGGACAATGTATGTATAAAATAAACTCGCTTCAAGTTGTCATCATATTTAGTTATCTTTCTACAGCCATTTGTGACTGCCTTATTGACTTTCCCTCGTAAATGTTTACACTTTACACCCTCACAGCAATTATGTGAAGATAATGATTCTCATATCTACGGCAGTTATGTAAACATAACAATTCACATCTCTACGACACTTATGTCAAGACAACAATTCAGACCTTTACGGAAGTTATGTGAGAGTAACAGACCACATCTCTACAGCAGTTATGAGAAGACAACAGACAACAATTCACACCTCTACGACAGTTATGTCAATACAGAGTTCACTTCTACGACAGTTATGTCAACAAAGAATTCTCACATCTACGGCAGTTATGTAAACATAGCAATTCACATCGCTACGAAAGTTATGTCAACACAGAGTTCACTTCTACGACAGTTATGTCAACACATAATTCACACCCCTACGACATATCAGCCATCCTGATCTTCCTGTTGAGCTGAGTTGAGTCAAGAACCGACATCACAACAATCCAGACATTCCCATACATGCTCCGTTCTCATTTTCCATAGCCAGCAAAGAGTCCCAATACTAATGATACTACCAGCAGTCTGATTACGTGACCGTCAGGTCTTTCCTCGGAGTCCTGAGTGTGGTCAGATCATCTGGTCATCCCTGCAGCACTATTCTCCCCAAACCATTTTGATCTGTCTTTTCTGCGCTATACATCTCAAGTCAAGCCCTACTATCCTTTTGCTATCCCTCGTAGCTCCTTTCACATCTTTCCCCATTTCTTCATATGTATCTCTATTCCTATTCTCAGAGTGAATTCCGTCTCCTTATATTTGAGGAATAACTTCAGTGTTATGCTATTAAGTTTTTCCAATAACTAACCAGCGCTAGTGTCTTTGTTTGACCCCTTGATTCTTCGGAATATATTGCATTATCTTACCAGTAGGTATACTGGTCTCCCTGGCCGAGAATTTAGCCACTTTCGCCGTAACACCGAATACTCTCGTGGTTGACGTGAGCGCACGAGAATTGGAAGCGGTTCGAGTCGCGCCAGTGACTTATGAGAGTATGGAGCCGGTCGCTCAGAAAGTCGTGGCGTGCTGATGAGCGTAATCTAGCCTAGGAATCAACATACAGCTGAAAGATGCTGGTGTTGACCGCAATATCCTGAAACAGGATGGAAACGCGGGGGGGGGGGGGGGGGGGGGGGGGGGGGGGGGGGCCAATAGGTTTGGACCAAACAGATATGAATGATAGAGAATGGCCACCGCCTCCGCCACCACCACCGCTATTGTTTCTTCTTCTTCATCTTCTTCTATTGCTTATTCTTCTTCTTCTACTACTACAGCCATTGTTTACAAAGCTCTCAATGTTCCCATACAAATTTGTCATGGTAGGAAACAGATTGCTGCCACATTATGTATCTTCCATCACTCAATGTTGGTTACAATGACCTTTCATGCTCGGCTGTCACCCACACGGCAACTATCTTTGATCGGGCAGGAAGTTTCAAGGCTTCACTCCACAATGCTGCAAAAATACAGATTATATTTTTTCTTCTTCCCCCATTCCTTTTGTATTTGTTTCCAAATTATCTCATCCGTTAAAGCGTGTGTAATTCTCGTAATCTGGATTATGGCTTCACGTTTGCTTGTTTGTTAGTTTTCGACAGGTTCCGACAGGTAACACATTAACTGTATTAACACATTCACAGTTAATGTGTTACCAATTATGGGCACTCAGAAAAATTACTAGACGTAGACACTAGAATATGAAAATACATACAGCTGTATGTATCAGAGATTCAAACCCGCAAGCCTAGTCAAACACTGTCAGAATGCGCAAGTAAGCAAACTTTACTGCCCGCGACCACCCAACACCATGGTTTCTGACCCTGAACCATTGCCCGTGTGCTACTGCGACCCAGAAGAGAAACAAAGAATAGTAACACCATAATCTACCAGGCGGGCGGGTCGTAAGAGGAAAGTAAGTGAGAACAAGACAATTCCTTGCATGGGTGTATGAGAGTGCATTAGGCGGAAATGTACCGGACGTGTTTGACCGGACATATTGGATGTGTGCGCATTAGTGGAGACATACTGGACTATCCATTGGATGTGTGTGCATTACTGGAGACATACTGGACAATTCCTTTGATGTCATGCATTAGTGGAGATATACTGGACAATTCCTTGGATGGGTGTACGAGTGTGCATTAGTGAAGACATACTGGGCATATTTTAGGCATGAAATATGTGGTTCCTGAAAGAAATGCTGCGAATTCCTTGGACTGCCAGAGTAACTAACAATGACTGCCTGACAGAGGCTAATGAAACTAGAACATTATATTCAACAATAGTAAAGAGACAAACAGCTTTCTTTGGTCATGTGTTGAGAAGAGAGGCATTGGAGAACATTGTGACACTGGAAAGATCAAGGGGAAGAGAGGCATGGGCAGACCAAGAGAAATAATGCTGGATGGACTAAGACTGACATGGAGGAATATTATTAGCAGAGTTTATCAAGAATACCAAAGACCGAGATCTGTGGAAAGACATGAACACCTACGCCAGCTGGCAAGTTGATAATGATGATGAAACAAGACATGAAAGTCTACAAAAGAAAACTATGGAGGGGGGTGTTCTGGGGAATGGGAAAAAAGAAACATTACAATATAGGTGGATTCAAAATGTGGTAAATAACTTACACATAGCAGTAACAGAGGCATGACAGCAACATAGGCAGGTCATATCTGGCTTATTTTAGACAGACATTTCTCAAGAATATTAGGAGGGAAAAAGTTCTGTACAGAACCAGCCACAAGATGATGGTGGACGTAAAAGACATCCTTTTACTCCAGTTGTAGAACTGTTCCATTACACGCGTCACAATGCTAGAATATCCAGTCGTAACAACAGCGGTAAACATAGCAACGTTTCCAGACTTTTCCTACTTACTTGTTCAGTCTATGAACACTTAAACACTAACATAAAAGGTATAAAATACAAGAGGATTGGCTTCATCGCACCGAGTTTTATCCCATATGACTTGGTCTCTTTTCACACGCTGAAATCATCGCACAAATTACAAACTCCATAGCTCCAGTGACAACCCCCAGAAGTTTCCGAGAAAATTGAACTGATGATACACACGATGTAGGCCAAATGTAGGCCAAAACTAAACCCACAACCTTTATAGCTGGAGGTAGGTAACGTGACCAACCACTTCGCCATGGAGACTCCCTCACTTAAACACAAACATATCCAAGTGTCTTTGCAATGAAGAGGCGGACAAACTGGCAAAGGAAGGTCGGAGATTTACTCAGCCTGATATAGACATAATCTATGATGAGGCCATGGGGTTTATAAGCAGCACTTGCAGAACCATGTGGGAATCAGAGCATCCAGGCCATCAGAAATATGATGTATGAGGGGGTGCAAATAAAAACCGTAAAAGTGTGATAGAAATCACAATAACTATGCCATTGTCTTGTAACATGTCAATATTGTTGTTAAGGATGTTAAGAGTGTTAGCACGTGACATCATAGTGCAGACATACACAATGGCATCATAAGGATAGCTAAAAGATGGCCACCCCACTTTTGACATGCACCAAGGAGGAGCAGCGTTCTGTTATCAGTTTGTTTGTTTTTTTTAATCAATGAAGGTGTAAAACGTATAGAAATTCATCGGCAAATGAAGATCCAGTATGGTGATGCATGCCTATCAGTCCAGCAAGTATATGAGTGAAGTGGAAAGTTTTGACCTGTAATCAAATCCAAACGATGTGGACTTCTGGTTAGAGAAATTAGGCGTTATGAGACAAAATACATTGAAGAACTTGGTGACAACTGGCAAGATAGAGAGGTAGAGAACAACGGGAAGGCAGAGAAATAAATACCTGGATGGTTTGGCCACGTAGTATGGTCGAGACAAGAACACAGAACTGATCCACGACTCTGGTGATCGTGTGAGATGGTGAAACACGCTTATCGGCATAGCACATAATGATGATGAGCAATGAAGAAGTTAAAGCTATAACCAGGACAAACAGAAAGTTAATTGTTAAAGCAATAACCAGGACAAACAGAAAGTTAATTGTTAAAGCAATAACCAGGACAAACAGAAAGTTAATTGTTAAAGCAATAACCAGGACAAACAGAAAGTTAGCTGCACGTCCTTTACAGGACAGTCCATTCAACACCAGCATGTATTGCTTGTCTGTGGTTTACTAAGCAGGGTTACATTCAGTAGTTTGCCATTGCTTTCATACTATTAACATCAACGCAAGGCAATATTCCTCTTAAGTGCCTGCAGCTGATTGTGAAACCTCAACCTTGTATGTCGGGGAAATGTGAAACTGCGATCACTAACCCCCAAATACCGACTCCAATAACTAGGACAGTGGTTAAAAATAGCAGCTGTCAGGGACTGAGTAAAGAAAACTGAAAGAGTTTTTGTCACACACACACACACACACACACACACACATGCATGTGTGTAATGGTACTTGAAAGGTAATATGGTAATTCATCACATAGAGACATGTATATGAACTGTCAGACACATAAATATGTGTATATACATGCATGCAATTAATTAAAAACAGCAGATTAAATGGTTTGGTCATCTCACAAGAATGCCCTGGTACCATCTACCACAAGGAGCCACACTGAATAAATACAACAGAATACAGAGGAAGAGGAAGACCATGTAAAAGAAGGAGTGATGTTAATCAAGATCAACTTATAGAGAATATTGGAAAGAACACACAAAAGAAAAGTGCATCTCCCCACAACACTTCGCTGAGCTAAATGGAGGAAGAGAAGGAGCAACAGAATATATTGAGGATATATGCAAGGAGATATATATGAAGATAGGATATGAAAGGATATATGAAAGGAGTTATATTGAGCCATATATAATATTGAGTCATATATAATGTATGGACAAGGCACATGACTATGATGATGATTAGTGGCCTGTTATAGAATGAGATGATGTACTGTAGGAGGGCTCACTTGACTTGTCTGTGTGACGACTAGCATGTAGTACACACAAAACGTATCAGCCCAAATCATGAATACCCCATTTCCCTACACATTGAGTAGTATAACACAGGGCTGTGACACGGAAAGGAAGTCAGCCAGCCCTCCCCACAAAGTCCCAGTCATTCGTCTGTGTCACCGACATCCTTATACACCCTGCCTTCAGTCTGACTGGACGCATTTGATTTGTGTGGCTATGGTAAAAAGTAGGAGGCTAGGTCACATCAAAGCACCGTTTCAATCTACGGGGTTGTAGGATATTCATTGTTCTGAGTTGTCTGACGAGGACAGGGATGGGATATGGTTTGCGCACACAAGAAAAAGAAGAATGGTTTATTTTTGAATGCATGTTACTGAGTTACAGTGGTTCTAGTAAAAGATCAAGGAAGTGCCATACCAGATAGTCTCTGGGATCTGAAGTGTTAAGTCTTTCACATATAAACCACGTGAGGTGCTGAGGTCAATTCCCTTCCTCATCACCTTTCTTTAACGGACAATTCTGAAAAGTATCTGGTAACCGCTTTACCTGGATGGATTGCCCTCACACCTCGCATTACTTGGAAAAATTTATCCTGCTTTTGCTGGGGATCGAACCCGGACTACCGTAGGGTTGCCAGACGTCCGGCAAAGAGAGGACATGCCCTCCTTTTTAGCCTAATGTCCTCCGTCCGGCAGGCAAAGCTAAAAACCTTAAAATGTCCGGCTTTTTAAATATGTTATGTTATCATTTTTTTATGTATTGTTGTTACAACTTACAATGTATCTACACACTACCGCGTGTTTACATTATTTATTAAAACCCATTGCTTAATTATATTGTTTAATTTTCCTATTTATACCAAATGTGAAACACCAATTAATTGTATAATTTGAATCTAAATGTTGCTCTATTCGGCAATACTGTAGTCTCTATGGTCAAAATGTTAATGTTATTTCCGGTTCCGGTAGCAGAGACGCCACTTAAAATTGTTTTTTTCATTTGTAATTTCTGCCGACTATGTTTATGAAAATGGCTTCTACAAAGAGAATATGCAAATTCTCGAACACTGTGAAAAATACGTTTCCATGCTTTGTTGAAGGACGCAGCGAGAATGAGGTAAAGTGTATGCGATAGTTACTTGTCCGTTGCCAACAAAGGAACTGCTGACTTGGACCGCCATGTTGACAGTGAGAGACATAGAAACCTAATCAAAGTGTCCGCGTCATCTAGCAACATTGACGTCTTTTTTTTTTTCAGCCTAAGTACTCAAATCTGTTGATGAAAGCTCATGCGGCTCAAGCAACTTTGGCATTTCATACAGTTTGTCATCATCAGTCTTACAACTCGATGACCTGCACAGCTGGTTTGATGCACACATTTTTTGAAGATTCAGAAATTGCTCAAAATATTGTTGTGCAAAAACAAAGACTGGTGCAATAATAAACCAGGTGATTGGCCCCCCACACTGTTGATGAATTGGATATATCTCTAAGTGGTATTTCATGTTTCGGTCTTTCAACAGATGCTAGCAATCACGCTTGGCAGAACATATTTCCGATCGTTGTTCAGTACTTTGACTGGAAAGGAGGTGGAATGCAAACTAAGATTCTCGAGTTAGACAATACACCAAATGAAACCTCAGAAATTATACCACAGTATATTTTGAGAACACTCCAGAAACATGATTTGTACTCCAAATTGGTTGCTTTTGCTGGTGACAATGCCAATGTGAATTTTGGAGGCATTAACAGAAGAGAAGGTAGAAATGCGTTCTCGCATGTGAAGGAAGCCTTGAGCAAGCCAATTAGTAGGTGTTGGATGTTCTGCTCATGTTCTGTACAACTGCATCGAAACGGCACAGATGTAATGCAGATTGATGTTGAATCTATTGTCTTGAAGATATTAAATTACTTTTCTATATACACTGTCAGAACAAAAACTTTAAAGGATTTTTGTGACTATGTCAACATTAACTATCAGCAACTACTCTATCACTCTAAAACCAGATGGACTCAGTTTGTTTCCAGCTGTTAAGAGGCAGTTGAGGCTGTTTACTGCTTTGAAAGAATATTTTCTTTCTGTAAACCAGCAACAAATTGGTGAAACCAACAACAATTGGTGACAACTGGCAAGATCGAAGGGAACAGACCAAGAGGAAGACCTAGAAGCAAATACCCGGATGGCTTGGCCTCGTGGCATGGTCGAGACAGAAACACGGAGCTGATCCACGACTCTAGTGATCGAGTGAGATGGCAAAACATGACCGCCCACGCTTACCGGTATGGTACATGATGGATGGATGGATGGATGGATGGAAATCAACCACCTGTTATGATAAAAGATTGATTGGCAGCGATTGTAATAAAATTGTACTGATTGTGGGTTTAATCTAGAACGATTTAAATGAAACATTCAATATGTCCTCCTCTGTCCTCCTTTTTGTCTTATTATGTCATCCTTTGTCTTCCCTTTTGTCTTATTATGTCCTCCTTTTGGTGGCCACGTATCTGGCAACCCTAGACTATCGTCACTACAGTCTTGGCAGGCAAGAGCACTAACCACACTGTCACCGCGGCCTCAGTACGGCAGCGCGACTATAAAAACAATGGCGGGGAAACACTTCATTCCATAAAAATAACATAATATGTATGGATCTGTAATCATTAAAATAAACATAAGAGAGTAGTAGAAATTAGAAGACACGACAGACTGACAGAGAATATAATAATATTGTAATAATAAACCTGACAACTATGCACAATCCCCGATGTCTACTTCTTTCTTGTATTCTCTATGAGTGCATATCAATACATGTGCATTTGTTGCCGTGTTAGGACTAACTAATGCTAGTAGCAGTTAGTACCTGTAGTGGCAGATGAGAGACTCAAGATTAACCTGTTTTTTTTATATTTGTACCTACCTACACTACACGGTCCTACACCTGTGACTAAATCGTCAACACATCTCAACTACAAAGCCAATAGTTGTGCAGTCCCCACGGAGGTAATTTACTAGCAAGGTAAATTATGTTATTACATTAAACAGCAAATGTTTATTTAATATTAGCGCTACGGCAAACGCAACGATAAGAACAACAACAAAACACAACACGGCTTCTCTTCAATTCTCTTGGCAGTCTGTTATAACTACACGTTAACTAAATAATAATACTAACCGCCCGTAAATGCCTTCCTGTTAATAAATTATATATAACTATCCACACAAAAGAATGACAACATCGTTGTAACAACTAACACAAAATCGCTGTTGAAAAAATATTAATCCAACAGAAGTTGCCACAGAGCCAGGGCACAGAATAAGCCGGAGAACACGGCACTACTAACCGATCCTAGAACTGGAAAGTTGAGGACACGACTACACGACTGACACGGCATGTAGCCGCCTGTACACACATGTGCATGGCGGGGAGGATCGTTGCAAGCTGAGAGTGTAATCAGCAATGCCGTTGTCGGCTTTTTGAAAGTTGGCGCTTGTGGAGTTAGTTACGCAAAGTTGTAAGGTTGGGGCGTAGGAAAGTTGCTACTTTGTTCACACGTCAGTTAACAGTGTGTTTTATACAAATGATGTTTGTGTGTGTGTGTGCTTTTAACGAAAACATAACTAGCAGGTCCTGAACAGTGTCGATACATTTACCCAAACGTAAACATTCCCTGGTCTTGGTTACCTGTTGCCTCGTACCAAGATAAAATTATCTCAGGGATTCTCAAACGGAATCTTTTGTTCTAGTTCGTAAAAAACAAAAGTTAGTTGCATATCCTTTACAGGACGTCGAAGTAAACTCCGGCATTTTTATGCTGTTTGTAATCTATTCGCAAGTTTACATTCAGTAGTTTTCCGTTGCTTTCTGATCGACCGGCACCCATACCATTTTGTACAAAGCCATCGCAAGGCGGTCAGCTGCTAAATCGCCCTGAGCTGTGTTTCGAATGCGGGATTACGAACTGCATCCATTATTCCTTCCCCACGGAGCCGGCTCTAGCTTGTACCAAAATAAAATCACTACATTCTTCTTATCATGGTTCTTCTTCACATAGCTTCAAACATCACCATGAGTATATTAAAAGAAAACAGCAATCAGCATGAGCTTGTTTACATCTCCATAGAGTTTGTCCTTAAGTGGAGCGGGTGTAGGGCAAAGTAAGTTTCTCAGTCCGGTATATGTTGGACACTCTTATAGCAGCCAGGGCTATAATCAGAGGCACTCTCAGGCATGCCGGATCCAGAGTTTGAAATCAACCGCAGACGATTTGGAAGTAGATAAGCTGTGCGTTTATTTTGATGGTATGGACGTCGGTCGGTCGTTCAGAATGCAATGGCAAACTACTGAACGAACAAATTGCGTTGTAAATCCCGAATAGTTAAAAAAAATGTTTAGGGTTGATTGTGACATCGTGTAAAGCACATGCAGCTATTATAGCTAAGTCTTGCTATAGTGTTTAGTCGTTGTTTTACCAATTTTACGTTTACACTCATTCGTAAATTGTATAAAACTACCTCAGAAGTAGGGGTGGGTTCTTCTGATGCGAGCGACACTGGCGATAGGGAAAGCAAATCCACATGCAAATAAGATCAGCCCAGTGCACTAGAAGTAGTAGAATGTGTATGAACTACGCTTGAGTTCAAAGCGAGCGAACGCAAAAAAACAAAACAAAAAATAAAAAGTAGCCACTGTCGTTAGTTTATTAAACATGTAGTATAGGGTGTATTGTTAATGACTGTGCAGTGTTTGAAAATATTTCCGGTCCAAGTTTTGCATTCACCCTATGTAAAGTTTATGCAACATAATAGGTAAATACAAAACTTGGACCGGCAATATCTTCAAACACTGCAGAGTCAATAAAAATACACCCTGTTTCAGCCAGTTATTTGTAGAAGATGGCAGAATAGAGAATAGACAGAGAAATCTAACCGCATGTAAAAAAGCATAGGACATGCCTAAATATTGTTAAGTTATCATTCATACTATCACTCATACTGAAACATCCAACTATACCTACCTCCGCAAAATGAGAGATAATAATTAACACATTCATACCAATCATATGCTACCAATGTCAAACTTGGACATTATCCAAATTACACTTACACAAAATCAACAAGTGCCAGATGAGATGTTTGAGAAGAGCTGCCAACTTGATTATCCGAGACCCAGTAAGAAATGATGTTATCATACAGACAGTGGGATCAACGCCTTTTGGCTCAAATATTGAAAGGCATGAGATCAAATAGTTCGCCCATCTCGTTAGAATCACACACCACCAACTACCAACACTGGCGCTACATCAAAGAGTTGGTACGCGAGCAAGAGGACGCCAGATGAGAACATGGACTGACTACATCAAAGACATTGTACAATCACACAGAATGACACTATTCAGTGCCATCCGTCGGGCTATGGAACGTCAACTAGTCCTCCCCACGACGCTTGGCGGCAAACGTGGAAGATGATAATGATTTCCTGTGAGGAGTTTGGCGATTTCTGCTTGTTCACTTGGTGGAGTTGATAATATGTACCATCTTTCTGAAGGCCCGGATGCTCTGATTCTATAAGTGTAGAGCGGGATATCATAGGTATAAGTACAACACCAGTTTAGTGACTGTTGAAACATGCTCTGGGCAGGAGGGTGTTAGACCATAATCATCACCATCATCATCACACCACCACTAACATCATCATCATCATCACCACTATCATCATCATCATCATCACTACCATCCTCATCATCAAGTGCCTTGCCTACTGGCATGGACGATCATGCTTCTCCGCATCTTGCGATCTCCAACTGCTTGCATTAATTCGGGTGATGATTCAATTCCGTACCATAAGACAAGCCTCAAGAATTTTCTCTCGCTGTTTTCCTCTTTCTCTCTTTCTATAAATCTACCTAGTTGTGGCAACACGTCCCAGATTTTGTTTTCTGATAATATGACCAAAAATTATGACTGCCTATTGCTGATGTTTGTGGTAAGTTGTCTTTGAGACTTCGCCTCCTTCAAATTGCTCAGATTACTCATTTTGACTGTTTGAGGAATTTCCAGCAAACTTCTATAAAACCACATCTCTAAGGCTCCTAGAGATTTTTTTTTTCGCTTGTTGACTAATTGTCCAGGATTCGCAGCTGTATTTATAATTGGTTCTATGGAACACGCAAGAATTCGTTGTCTAACTTCCAATGACAAGGATTTTTTGCTTAAAATTTTCTTAATTTGATAGAATGCAGTTTTTGCTTATGAAAACTGTTTCATAATAATATATAACAATGATTCTTGAACATGTACATACCTCTATTGTAGCTTGTCTCAACCTGAATATTCCAAGAATCTTGAGTCCCAGAATTGACACTAGCGATTGTTTCACGACGTGTTGACAGATGGAGGCAGCTTAAATACGAACACATCGTTGTTACTCGGCTCTTATTGTTGCTGTCATTAACCCATTCTTTAACTTTTCCTCTATGCCATGTAAATATGTATATAGATATGCTGTTGTTCATCAGTTGTTTGCGTGTGCCACGTATCAGACAGTTGAAGTAACAATATCCTCGTATCAGACAGGTGAAGTAACAATATCCCCGTATCTGCAAGGAGTGAACATCCAAAGAGATGTTGTTCGACGGTCACACACTAATATGGTCAAAGCGGGCATTCCCGTGTGAGCTGAAGTTGATTTTTGTTCAGACGAAAGTCATAGTAGGAAATGTGTGTTCTACTTCCCCTGTTCAGTATAACACAGCATGTTTAAAGTTTCGAAATTGTGTTTTGACTTCTGTATTTAGTATAACACTGTTTAATGTTTAAGCGGCTTTTATATGCGGCGTCTGCGAAGAATAGTTGGTGTTAAGTGGCATGATAAGATCACAAATACCGAAGAATTGGAAAGATCGGAGGATGTGACGGATTGTTCTATGCTGAGTTTTTGCAGACTTAGATGGATATGACACATTAGGATATCCGATGGTAGAATATTAAAGGACGTGTGTGTGTGTGTGTGTGTGTGTGTGTGTGTGTGTGTGTGTGTGCGTGCGTGCGTGTGTCTGTGTGAGTGAGTGTGTGTGTGTGAGAGAGAGAGAGAGAGAGAG
The DNA here is from genome assembly GCA_014155875.1 of Cepaea nemoralis. Taxonomy (NCBI): domain Eukaryota; kingdom Metazoa; phylum Mollusca; class Gastropoda; order Stylommatophora; family Helicidae; genus Cepaea; species Cepaea nemoralis. The sequence continues at coordinate 365,216 of JACEFZ010023091.1, read as the reverse complement.
TGTGTGTGTGTGTGTGTGTGTGAATTAATAAATGACAGATCGGTAAGACATCTTGTGGATGGACTCTACTACGGTACAAAGATGTGAAAAGGGGGGGGGGGGGCTGAGTGGTCTTGAGGTATGGTGTCCGCCTCGAGTGCTGGAGGTCCCGGGTTCAGGCCCCGGTGAGGACCGGGACTTATTTAAAAAATCAACGTGGACTTCCAGTAATAAAATTTCCCCTGGTCTCTGGGTAGTGGGATCGGACACCAGTGTGTATTGTTGCGCACGTAAAAAATCCCTTGGCAGTTGGAAATCGAAAAAGAGTAGCCTAAAGGCGCTGCCCGGGCAAAATTTCGAGTTAACAATCTACCCAAAGTATTTCAGGATCCTCGCCGATGCTACAGAGTTGGTGCGATGCTACAGAGTTCGTGCATTGAGCTGAGTTTCTCCAGACTCAGGTTTGAGTTAGGAGGAAAACGGAGCACTTATGGGTTAAAGCCGTGTGCCGTGATGTTGAATCCAACGACTAAACTAAACTAAACAAAGATGTGTGAAGGAATGAATAATGCAGGCATTGATATTGTACCTTGGGAGCAAGTCGCCGCTGATGGCGTTATCTGGAGGGAAGAGATCCGGAATAGGATACAGACAGAGAAGAAAATGATTGCAGATAGGTAACAAACAGAGCGTGTCAGACGTCAGATGGTGCGTGATGGTGGAAATGATCATGTGTTCACATGTATCCATTGGTGATGAACATTTACAGCACGAATATGTCTGATCAGTCATATTCTCAACCGCCATGGGTTGTAGTTATTACACTGGTTTAAAGCACAACGCAACAAACTGTCAAGACGGCAAGTTGCCAGTATAAGGCTTTCTGTTGATAATAGTGTTCTAGTTTCTCTATTCAGTGTAAGGCAATCATTCATTGTCTGAAATTAGTATTGTGTTGACTTCTCGTCCTTGACTTGGGGATGTTAATTAAAAGTATCTCAGGAATCGGTGGGGGTTCGCCAGATGGCGTGGGACACTGTTAAAGTGGAAAGCTAACCCTCATGCAAAAATATTTCGTATTCACTCACTCGTAGTTGCAGCTACTAGTAACAGTAGTAGCATGGAAATCGTAGTTGTGAATTTTCGTCAGTATTCAATTATCCCGTGAGTCAAGATATAATATGTGTGTGTGTGTGTGTGTACGCGCGCGCGCGTGCGTGCGTGCGTGCGTGTGTGTGTGTGTTGTTGTTGTTTTTGTGTGTGTGTCTATACGGTAGATAAAATCAAGCTTGCAACAAACTCATAAGTATGGTTTCTGTCGGAAACAGGTTTAAGAACCACTCACGGTCTCTACCAATGGAATTTAGCGAATCCTAGTATAAACAACACCAACCTTGCAACAACAGCACACTGAGCTGTTCTGATTTTGCAAAAATGGACCAACTGCTATCGTCTTTTCAATTGGCATGAAAAGTGCCTACAAATTACTAAAAGGTGCACATCAGCTTTGAAATATCTGACATCAAACCCAACCGTCTGCAATAATTATGACGTCTATTACAAACATTGCAAAAGGTGGTAGACTGCAAGTTGTTTCACAACACACTTGCATCTGTCGGGGTCTGGTGTCGTTTTCGTCCTTGAATTTTATTTGTATTAGGTGTGTTCATGAAAATTGAATACATCATTTTACGTTTCATTAGGTCAATGTTTGGCGGCAAGTATTGGAGAGGTAAACAGGGGCTATGTAATAGTAGTCTCAGTCAGTTATTTCTGGCCTAGGTTTGCATGCCCTTCAGGAAGAAACGGACTGCTGTATACCAGATGTTCTTTTCCACAGATTAGTTTATCCTGGCAGTTATTGTAAGAGGCAGTCGTTGGGAATGTTATCATGTGTAGCATTGCGTGCAGAGGCGGTGATGCGTCAGGTTTTGGAAACACTGTACTGATCAATCTCTCTCTCTCTCTCTCTCTCTCTCTCTCTCTCTCTCTCTCTCTCTCTCTCTCTCTCTCTGTGTGTGTGTGTGTGTACATCCCTATCCCCCCGTACCTCTAGAGCAGAGTGTCTGCATTATAATCAGCTTTAACTGCGAGGAATCCAGAAAGGTATCATCATTTTACAGCTAGAAAGGCCTGCAAAACACATTTACATCTATAGCCAACATTTCGTTATCACGCTCTAAAATCGTTCAAAGTATGCATCAGTGCTTCGAAACCTATATTATAGTAGTATTTGCTTTCCTGTCTCAGCCACTTCGCATCACACGTTCAAGCTCTGCATCATCCGTTGATTATTTACCGCCAACTGGAGCTTTTAGTGGACTAGACAGGACAATTTCACGCATGGCTCAGTCGAGTATATAAAGCAGATGTTGAGAAATGTGCCACTCTCATTGTCCAAGGTTCTCTGGGGACATTTTGTCTAATAAGTCCTTGTCATAGGCACATGGATAACATCAGATGGAAGATGTATCACTGAGATAAAGAACAGAATAGGACCAGCAAAAACTACATTTTATAACATGAAAAACGTTTTGGGCAATAAATCATTATCCTTGAAAGTTAGAATAAGAGTTCTTGCATGTTACATATAACCAATTTTAACAAACGGCTGCCAATCCTGGACAATTTATTAAACTGGCGAATGAATCCATAGAAGCCTCGAAGAAGTGGTTTTATAGAAGAATGCTGACAATTAATTGTTTTTTTTTTTTTTGGGTTGCGTATCCCTTACGGGCCGTTGCAGTCAATACCCGCATTTTTCAGCTGCTGTTGATATACTAGGCAAGTGTTACGCTCAGTAACTTGCCATTGCTTTCTGAACGATCGGCTCCCATACCAGCACGTTATAACACAACACGACACGGTCTGCTGCACAAATCGGTCGCAGCTGAGCTTCGAACGCCTGGTACCCGGCTCACGAACCACGTTCGCAAGCCTTTAGCCACGGAGCCGGCAATTAGACAGCCAAAATGAGCAATCTGGACATATTGAGAGAATCTAAGTCGCAAAGACAACTTGTCACAAACATCAGAAAGAAGCAGTCATCATTCTATTTGGCAACATTATGAGAAGACAAAATCTGGAACATGTTGTGACGACAGGAAAGATTTACGGAAAGAGAGATAGAGGAAGACAGCATGAGAAGATTCTTGACAGTTTTGTGTCATGGCACAGAAGGGAGTCAGCACACGAATTGATCCACGCCGTCCGAGATCGCAATTTGTGGAGAGTCATGATTGCCTACGCCAGCCAGCAAGGCACTGGATGGCGATGATGACATCGCCTCTTATTGTCGTGACAGAGAAGTACTATTAAGTAGTTGTGGTCATGTGATAACTGAGAGCCCTTGAGCATTTTTATCAACACAGGTATTACCAACAGAAGCCACTGTTATAGCTGCGGACAGTGTATTTGCCTGCCGGTCCGATGTTTCTGGGTTGAAATTCCTCTACAGGTGAGATTGTTCACATAATCGCGTTTCTGGAGTCGAGCCAGCCTCGTCACATTTCCTGGCAGGTAAGATGACCGGGGTAGTGTCATTTTTTTTTTTTAAATTAAAAGAACAATTTCAGCCTGGCATTACATCACAATAATAAAAATACCCTTTAATCATTTACTGGTTAATTAATTAATTATGTCAGCGGTGGGGCATATTTTCATAGCCAAAGTGCGCCTAAGATATTTCAAAATGTATTTTGTACCAAGGAAATCATCTGAAGTTGAATATTTTAATTCAAATTTCCAGCAGTATATAGAACGTACTGCAAAAATACCACAAACCGAAATTAAGTAATATTTTTGAGAGCGCGTATATTTTCTGTTGCCACATACGGATGCTGTGTAGGTTTTCTTTTTAATGAAATAGTATGGGTGCGGGTCGTTCAGAAAGCAATGGCAAATTACTGAACGTAAACTTGCCCAGAAGTTACTGAAGCAGCCAAAAAATGCTGGGGTTGACTGCTACATCCTGTAAAGGATATGCATCTAACTTAACTAACACACGGATGCGAGTCATGGACTATTTGCAATCATAATTGATGAAAATATGGGCTCTGTCCTGACTGTTGCAGAACAATTATTACAGGGTTTTTTTACAGTCTCAATACACTTTGTATGTAGAACACATTTGAAAAATGAAGCACACAATTGCATCAAAATATGTGCTTAACAGTCCACCGTGAAGCAATAAGCAGTTAATGACTGTCGTCTGCTGGGGTAATTATCTGCACTCCAAACAGAATGGTGTTATCAACGGAAGAAAGAATTTCTTTTGGTATGAACAAGTGTTTCGAAGTGTAGTGAGACTTTACAAACACCCCGCAGAATATCATGAAAATTATTAGAACATGTTGAAGACAAATACTGAAATTCTATAAGATATGAAATTCTAAGATCACCCGTTATAAACTGCATTGATAATAATAAATTGCTTCTAGGTAGTTTCCTGCTACGGGTCTGTTATGTGACAGCTTCATCACGTTTTGTAGGTTTGAATGTACGGAGGAATAGGTGGCCGGTCTTTTCCTTACTTTAGCAGACGACGAGCCCAGGCGTGGACCTCGCGTCTAACCGTGTCCATGACATTACCAGCTCAATTGTCCATGATTCACACGCATAAAACAATATAGGTCCTAAACAGCACTTCAACGTTCTTTTTCTTATAGCAGTTGATAGCTTTTTTATTAATGAGTATGTTTTCGATTCAGAAAAAACCATGGGCAAGTCCTATAAGAGGCAAATAAAAACCTTAAACTGATTAGAGAAATTAGACGCGGACAGTGACAATATTTTGAGGGAACGTTATGAGAAGAAATAGGTTAGAAAATGTGGTGACAACTGGCAAGATTGAGGGGAAAAGAACAAGAGAAAGACAGAGGAGTAAATATATGGAAGACTTGGCCACATGGCATGGTCGAGACAAGACCACAGAGCTGATCCACGACTCTGGTGATCGTGTAAGATGGCGAAACTTGACGGTAACGCTTATGTACATGGCATATGATGATGGTGTTTCCCAGTAATTAAAATGTCACCTTTGTCATGGCGATTCTTGATAAAATCTTTACAAGATACCGTAATGAGTACTTATTACTGCTCCAAGATTGTCCTACCAGTTCACTGCTTTTAGAGTGCTCCCATTTACTTGTATATTACATTGCAGTATTGCATTCTTCTTGGAAACAACCATAACTTATGTTTTCTTATAATTTAATTATTTGCCTAATTGCTCACTCGGAAAAACGCTGACTGCATCGGTTAAATGCTGCAGATTCTGTTCAATGTCACACGGGTGACTAGGTACTCACCTGATCCCATATTCTGCTAGTCGTTTCTGGATTAACAAGCAGTTCTCACAAGGTTTAGCCGCAGTAACAACTGCAATACCTGGCTACCCGCCATATTTTCGTTTTTCCTGGCATACATCACAGACTTTTTCAGTCTAGTCTTGTCTTTTCTTGTTTATCCACTACCGACTGAAAGCAACAGCGTGTGTTATCTTCCGGTCCTTGTTTACAAGTTATGGGGCGCGCATTTTTTCTCGCTTGTACCGGTGTGTTCATCATCATGTGCATTGTCAAGTGACGTAGGCAACATGCCTCTCCACAGATCTGGATCTTTGGGCTTTTGGTCATTAGTGGAATTGATCCAGAACAACACGCCGCAACATCTGTGGTCTTCTAGTCATTAGTGGAATTGATCCAGATCAACACGTCGCAACATCTTTGGTCTTCTGGTCATTAATGGAATTGATCCAGAACAACAGGCCGCGATATCTTTGGTCTTCTGGTCATTAATGGAACTGATCCAGAACAACAGGCCGCGATATCTTTGGTCTTCTGATCATTAATGGAACTGATCCAGAACAACACGCCGCGGCATCTCTGGTCTTCTGGTCATTAATGGAACTGATCCAGAACAACACGCCGCGGCATCTCTGGTCTTCTGGTCATTAATGGAACTGATCCAGAACAACACGCCGCGATATCTTTGGTCTTATGGTCATTAGTGGATCTGATCCAGAACAACACTCTGCGACATCTGTGGACAAACATGAAGATCTACTCCACTGTGCAGGAAACTAAACCAGAACAACAAAGATGAAGGCAGGGCACAATGGCGACATCCAAGTGTGTCACTATAGAGCTGAACTGGCTTGTCGTTGTAGAATATGCCTAATGATATCAATTCATCTCCATGTAGATATTCCTAAGTTTTTAAACTGCAAAGGCGATCTTGACTCCAATTCTGCATTTACACTTTGTAAAGTTCAAGCCGTGTGTTTATAAACTTTCAAGGCCGATAATTGTCTCTGACTCTCAGTCCACACTTTAGAAAGTTCAAATGGATGTCTTTAAACTTTCAGGGGCGTCATCGTCGTTGATTCTCAGTCCAAGCTTTGGAAAGTTTATATCAATGTCTATAAACTTTAAAGGGCGATCTTTGTCTCTAATTCTCAGTCCGAGCTTTAAAACGTTCAGACTTCATGTTTATAAACTTTCAAGGGAAATCATTTGTTCATTCTCAGTCTTCGATTTGGAAAGTTCAGAGTTGAAGGCTATGACCTGAGTGGCTGCCACTTATGGAGACCTCGAACCTTAGAAGGCCTGTATGGAGCTAGTGTCCAGGCAAACGTGCAAGGAAACGAGAGAGCTGACGTGCTAGAATCAAAATCACCCATCATAAGGACACTGACGTTGAACTGAGGGGATTTAAACGACAATGTCATAAATTGTCTCCGTGGAGACTGTACTTTGGTACCGGGTTAGTTAAAGTTATTTGCATATCTTCTACAGGGCGTAGCAGTCAACCCCAGTATTATTTGGCTGTTTGTGATTTCTGGGTAAATTTACTTTCAGTAGTTTGCCATTGCTTCATGAACGACCGGCACTCACACCATTATATGAAAACCATCTCAAGGCGGTCTGGTACCCAGTAGAGAGGACAAAACTCTCTACAACAATCTCACTTGGATAGTCGGCAGCCTGTTCAGGACGTAGATGCCCGAAACGTCATTGAATCAGATCTAATGGTTAACACGCACAGTCTTAAGAACCAACCAACCATCAACACTTTGTGATGTGTTTGAAACACAGTGAGATAACATAAAGACTGCACGTTGCCCAAAGAGTTACTTATTTGGAGTCAGCAATCTTCTTCTTTTCCCAAGTTCCTCTTTCGAGGAAAGTCCGCCACACCTAGCTACGCAATTTGCGAGTCGGTGTCCGACTTCGGCGCCCACTGGTGTCCGGTGTCCGGTGCCCGGTGTGCTTCCTGTAGACACATTCCATCCAGAGTAACATGCTCATTTCATCCTCGGGTAGGGTTTCTTACTAACAGTTTTTACAGGGCGGCAGCCTTACGGCCTACTCTTTGCAATTTCTAACTTCGGTAGATTTTTACCTTGCCACCGGGAACCTCCTGTTTTTCGCCCTTATGCGAGAAGGCTAAATACCCGGACTTCACTACGCAAGAGATCTAGGGACGCGTTCAATATCATTAGAAACCAATGGTTCTTGGGAAAATTCCCAGACCCATGCTGCGAACGAACCCGATAATTCCAGAAACCCTCTCAACCCCGCCCCGATTCCTTTTGTCTTCCCTGCAAGTCCAGCGATCTATTTTATTATGCACACAGCCGACCAGTAACCAAATTACGAAAAACATATTGGAAATCGAAACTTAAAAGGGCAAAAAATGAGATTCAGAAAAGCTGGTAACACGAGAAGACAACTGGGATAAGGGAAAAACCAAAAAGTGATAGTATGGAGAAAAATACATTTGACACACAAGAAAGGGAGCCTGGCATTAATTATGTTTAAGTGGGCACACGGCGGTGATGCTTCAGGCAGATCCTCTGTAATCATCTTCTTTCTCCATCTCCCCTCCCACGAATGTTGTCGTGGCCATTGTCAGCACTGCTGCCTCTATCGGGAATAACAAACAAGATTAAACGCCACAAGGCGCTTTAAGGACACAGCGCGGTACAAACAATGAGCCTGGCTTGGGACTCAAAGACGGTGAAGTCGTTGTAGAAAGGCATCTTGGCCTGTGCAGAAACGTTGTAGGAGTTATGAGTTTGGGGGATTGTAATGGGGGGGGGGGGGGATCGGGGGGAGAGGTAGGAGAGGGAGGAAGAGAAGAGAGTCAACAGGAGAGAGAAACAACTGCGGAGATAGTGGGAGGCTGAGAAAACGACGGAGACAGCGAATTAGAAACACACACACGCGCACACGGGGGGGGGGGGGGGGAAGGGGGGGGGAGAAAAGAGAGATAACATTGGGGAAAGTGAGCGAAAGGGGAAACGAGGGGAGACAGTGAGTGAGAGAGTGAAAACTACGGAGATAATAAGTGAGTGAGAGATAAAGAGGCAGAGAGAGAAGCGAGAGAGAGAGAGAGAGAGAGAGAGAGAGAGAGAGAGAGAGAGAGAGAGAGAGAGAGAGAGAGAGAGAACTACGAAGATAATGATCTAACGAGACAGAGGCACGCAAGAGAAGATAAATATTCTACACAGGTTCAACTAATTCTGACATACTCAAATGTTACATTAACAAAATGATTCAATCAGAAGCTGTTAGTGAACTAGTGACTGCGTGGGGACAGAACCTGTGGATATTACAACTGTGATAGACCAGGTTACAGCAACAACAGCGGAGGTGAGTGGTCTCGAGGTATGGTGTCCGCTTCGAGTGCTGGAGATCCCGAGTTCAAGCCCCGATGATGACCGGGATTTTTTCACGTGGACTTCTACTTGGAACTACATAGGCCATGTACTCAGACTGGACAAGACAAGACTCCCCTACCAAGCCCTCTTATGGTTACCAGTAGGGAAAAGAAAACGGAGAAGACCAAGAGAGACCCTGCCTAGAACCATCATCAGAGTAGGCTCATTCAACGGCCAAGTAAACATCCAGGATCTACAACAGGTAGCAGTGACCCGCCGGACATGGAGAGCCATGATTTCTGGCCTATGCGCCGACTTAGGCTCAAGAGGAAAGACTAACTAACTTCTAGTAATACGATTTCCCCTGGTCTCTGGGTAGTGAGATCAGACGCCCGTGTGTATTGTTACGCACGTAAAAATTCCCTTGGCAGTTCGAAATCGAAAAAGAGTAGCCTAACGGCGCCGCCCGGGCAAAATTTCCAGTTAAAAATCTACCCAAAGTATCTCAGGAGTTCATGCACTGAGCTGAGAGTCTCCGAACTCAGGCTTTATTTGGGAGTAGAATGTAGAAGTTATGGGTTACACCTGTGTGCCGTGATGTTGATCCGTCGACTAAACTAAACTAAACTAAACAGCAACAACTGTTTTAGATGGAACTTAATAACTAGACCAGGCACGCACACACACACAGGTCCACTAGCAGGAAGCTGCCGTGATTAAATGAAGTGGTAGGACCATCATGTCTCCTTGGCCATGAGTGCACAGAGGAGTAGGTGGTCAGTCTTTTCCTCCAGCAGCGAACGATGAGAGCTGACATTGAACCCGTACCTTACTGCGTTCATGCCATTTTCGGAATAACGCCCTAAACGTTACACCAGGCTGAAGTACATGGCGGCTGGTGGTGGAAGGACAGTGAATATGTGGCTGTTGGTGGAAGGATAATCCGTGGCTAAGTGTGTCAAGCCATCTGACTCGGGCTCCGAAGGTTATGGGTTCGATTCCGGGCTGCGTCCTTCGTTTCACGGGTTCATTTTGTTTTCGGAGACCTCCTTTGGATCGTCGCTGAAGCTGCGGAGTTCGTAGTCGACGCCGTCGACTATTTTAAACGTTACGCCTACACGCCCGCACAAAAAGATCAAAGAGTGAAGTAGACCAAAGAATGAACCAGACCATAAAGTGGTAATATAACTGTTAGCGGAACCAGAACTGGTCAACGGAGACAGATTGTTGGCGTTAGTATTTTTTGGTACGAAAAGCCAATGAGCAAGTCGAACAAGAAACAAATGAAAACCTTAAGCTGATCAGAGAAATTAGACGTAGACAGTCAAGATTTTTGGACACGTTCTGAGAAGAAGGCTAATAGAATACAATGGCTGGGGCATATAAAAAGAATGGAAGATAATAGGGAAACAAAACTCGCTTACACTCAGGAAATAAATGACCGTAGACCCCGAGGTAGACCAAGAAGACGGTGGAGAGATAATATAATATACAGACCTACAAGCACTTGGAATCAACGACTGGCAAGAGAAGGTTAACCAGAGAGACGAATGGAGACGGATTGTATCTGCAGCAAAGAACCTCAGTGGCTCAGAACGCTGGAGAAGAAGAAGTTAAGAGAAGAAATTGACTAGACAACTTGATGACAACAGGCTAGTTTGGAAGGTAAAGAAAAAGGCGAAGGCAGAGAAGTAAATACAGTATATGGGTGCTTAGCCACATGGCATACTCGAGACGAAAGCACTGAGCTGATCCACGACACTGGTGATCGTGTGAAATGGCGAAACATGACCGCCCACACTTGTCGGCATGACACATGATGATTATTTTCTAGCATGTTTCATGAAGTTCTGCCTTTAGGAACTGCTAGTTATGCACCGTTTTCTGCTCTTCAGGATTGAAACAAACTGACTTCGCATCCGTAAAGCAGTTATTTGTTTCCCTTATGTTTCTCTATCAACATGTCTCCTGCAGTTTTCAAGGCCCGTCTCTGCTCTGGAGTAACTTGAGAACCTTCTAGTACAGTGGTTCTCAACCTTTTTTGGCCCGTGCCCCCCTTCATCTTACTTTTAGGACGCCATTCCCCCCTCACCATATTTTTAGAATGTCATTCCCCCCTCCCCCTTTGTATTTCCTCCCTAAAAATTTTTCCCCTTGCCCCTACAATAACTGAAGCTAAATTTAATAGCACATACTAAAGAAGTCTTAGACATCTGCATTAAAATGTGATTTGGGATTTATTACGTTATAATATGAATTTCAGAAGGGTGATACGTACAGAACCGTAAAGTATGAAGGGAAAACAATATCAAGTAATCAGTTCTTGTATTAACACAATCTAGAAATAATCTTATTCCCCCCTGGAAACCCTAAAATTCCCCCCCTGGGGGGGGGGGGAAATTCCCCACCGGTTGAGAACCACTGTTCTAGTAGCTACTGGCTGTGTCTCCATTGAACGCAAACTCTATAAAGATGTCAACAATCTGTCTGACATCTGCTTTGTTTGCATTTATTCATATTCACGTCTCAGGGTAATGAAGAAGAATCAGAGGGCGGAGGGGGAGGAGGAGGAGGAAGAAGAGGACGAGTGAAAAGGAAGAGGAGAAATAACAGAAGAAGAATAAAGGGGACGAAGAGGAGGAGAAGAAGAAGAAGGGGGGATAGTGTTGGAGGAGGAGTAGAACGGAGAAAAGAAGCATCAGCAGCAAGAACAGAAGAAGAGAAGAAGAAGAAGAAGAAGAAGAAGAAGAAGAAGAAGAAGAAGAAGAAGAAATGTTATATTTATTAAACACACGCTTACATTGATGAGCCATACACACTCTAAGAAAGGCCATCTAGTTTATCCACATCCTATATATTGAAGTCTCCTATGTTATTCATTCCTATATACATGAGAAGTAAATACCTGATGCTTTGCCGCATGGCACGATCGATACAGAACAAGGTACTGATCCACGACTCGATTTGATATGGCAAAACTGACCGGCCCACAGCTTATCGGCATGGCACATGAGGGGATGGATAATATGAAAGGCCGTCTAGTTATTCCACTCCTATATATTGAAGGCCACTAGTTATTCCAATCTATATATTGAAGGCCACTAGTTATTCCTCCTATATATTGAAGGCCACTAGTTATTCCACTCCTATATATAAAAGGGGGTTTGGGGACAAGGATGAAACGAAGTCAATTGCAGCAACTCAACTATTTCAAGGAAGATACGAAAGCAGAGCGACATACAATATAAAGGCCCAAATACAACCAAATCGATATAGTCGAAGGTGGAGCGGGGCCATTCGTCTCAGTTGAACTGGAACTGAAACTGGCTGTTGGAAACACGAGACCTGTCTAAACTTTATGTAACTGTGAACAGGCAGGGTAAGAGGCCCAATATAGCACGGTTAGCTGAGTGCGGGGAATTCCCGCTGGAAAAAAAAAAAAAAGAAGTACCTAAGAATGCACATCTGTTTTTTTTATTTTTTTTTGTGGGTAAAATCAGGAAACGTGTTTGAATATTGATTCTATTTATGAAACTCTCTTCCTTATTTCTTCCGACCCTCTTTGTGGTCGTATTGTTCTGTCTGAATATTATTTGCTGCCCTCAGACCTATTTAAATTAGTAATGTATGTGATTTTCACTTAGCTTGCATAAATACATACATACGTACGCATATGTATGTGTGTGATTTTTACTTAGCTTGCATAAATACATACATACGTACGCATATGTACGTGCGTACATACGTACGTATGTAACTACCTACCGACCGACGGACAGACTGACAGACAACACATGTCGACCGACCGATCCACCGACAGACCGACCGACCTACCTACCGGCCTACCTAACTACATACATACATACGCACGCACGCACATACTTACAAGCGCACAGGCACACAAATTAGAACACGTGTGCATATGCGCGCGCACTCGCACACATGTGCACATACACATAAACGCGTGCATATATAAACCCATACTTGCAAACGGGGAAGCGTCTTTATTTATTTATTTCGCCCCTTCTCCTCGCCCTCCTGGTTCTTCTTCTTCTTCTTTTTCTTCTTCTTCTCCTCTTGCTTCCCCCCCCCCCTTTTTTCTTCTTCTTCTTCTTCTTCTTCTTCTTCTTCTTCTTCTTCTTCTTCTTCTTCTTCTTCTTCTTCTTCTTCTTCTTCTTCTTCTTGTTTTTGTTTCTTTAGGCTGTTTCATTCATCTCCTCGTTTCACTTGGAATTTCTTTCTTCTTTTCTTTCTTTCTTTTCTTTCTTTCTTTCTTTCTTTCTTTCTTTCTTTTGTCTGCCCGTCTGTCTGTCTTTCACTGTTGATCTTACTCCAGATTTCTTGTGTTTGACTGCTGTTTCCCTGTCTAGACTCCCACACACTACAAATCTACAACGGTGACTCCGAATTGTCGGGTCCCACCAGGGAAGCAAAGAACGGCAACTCTGTAACCTACCACGCATGTCGTCAGAGTTGACTAAATAGCAACGGCTACCTCACCCAGTACAACACATAACAGTAAAGTCTAACCCAGTGGTTCTCAACCTTTTTTGGCCCATGCCCCCGTGTACCGTATGTTCAGTACGTCATTCGTCTTTCGAATTTCCTCCCTATAAACTCTCCCCCCACCCTTACACAGTATATATAAAAATGGAAGCTAAATTTAATAACACATACTAGAACAAGTCTAGACATCTACAGAAAACGTGATTTGCGGGTCTACTTACGTTATAAAACGAATTTTATTAGAGCGAAAAGTACAGAACCGTATAATTTAGAGGAAAAAACAATATCAAGTAACTGACTCTTGTATTAATGCGATCTTGAACTAATCTTCACCCCCCCCCCCCCCCCTCCTGGAAACACTAAAATTCCCCCCTCGGGGGGGGGGGGAATTCCCCACCGGTTGAGAACGACTGGTCTAACCAATCAAGAGCGTGTGTATAAATGGCGTGACATCTCTAGGTTGAGCGTCTATGTGGCATTGGGAGATGAAAGGCAACAAAATATGATGACATCACTAACGGGAGACTATCGATTGTGTGGGATTTCCCTGAAACAGTCGTATATTCCCGTTCTTCGGGAACTCACTATGACTGCTGGAAATGCCAGTGTTGCTAAATATTTTGAATTATTGATTCTTTCCATCGTCGTACTTAATGTGACTCAGCTGGGAAATTCCGCTACTTCAAAATACAGAGGGCGTGAGTGACAACTGGCACTTAGACTGAGAAGAATGTAACTGGATTTCAAAGGAAAGTAAATTGTGGGAATTTATAATAATCATACAGTTTATATGGATATAGTATGACCGAATGGATAAGAGGGCTAGCTTTTAAACTTCTAGTATGCTGATGCCAAGGTATTTTGTTCAACTATACGCCTGTCAGTTGGACTAAAATGTTCACTTAACGTCCTTGATTTGAGGACGTCAATTACATGTACCTGAGATGTCGGAGTGGGTTCGCCTGACGGCTAGGGGACACTGGTAATAGGGAAAGCTAATCCGCACGATCCACGCGCACACATCATTTCAGTACACTAGAAGTAGAAGAGCGTGTGCGGACTAGGCTTGCCTGGAAAATAACATAAACAAGAAATAGTGAACGCCTGATGCGTCACAAAATGGGACGACAATGCACTAGATATTGATGACACCAAAACCAGTAGGGGAATTTGGAAGTATCTAAGTTCATCGGCAAGATATTTTTAAACAGCTTGAAAGGTAAGCTCTGAACCCGAATTGTTTCGGTTTCCTAAAACTCTAAATCAACTGTCGTGTTCTGTAGCTTTCTCAGGGTCGGGAATGCCAGATGTAATGTAATACTTTAGGTTAGAGCTGTCAGAAACAAAACAGGCACATAGTTTTATGGAGTGCATACGAGAATCAGAGATAAACGAAAGTTGTCTAGAGACCAAATGGTACCGAGGGCTGGCAGATTTATAGCAGTGGGAATGTGCTTGAGCTGGGAAATCTAATTTAAAGAGCATGAACTCAACAAGGACATAAACTCAGGACCATGAACTTCAAGACAATGTAGATTTGGGTTAATGATATGATGGTAGTATGCAAATTAAGCAGGGTACGCGAAGTACTGATTGGTAGCCCTTCACAAGGAGAGAAGCATGGTCACGTGATTCGAGAAAGGCGCCAATTCAAGAGGTGATATATACGTTGGATCCAGTCAGTTTAGACAGTGTGGAACGAGCAAGGGTGCGGTAGCAGCAGATCCGAGGGCTGGCGGTCGCCCAGCCCAGCAGGAAGTGTGAGTTGGGAACTTCAGCAATGGTGATGTCTATATCCCAGGCTGTTTAGTGTCTAAGAAGATGGAGGGGCAGTATTAAAGACGGAAGAGATGCACATATCACAGTTTCGTCTGGACTGCCGAAGTAAAGTAGGATGGTCAAGGATCTGTGAACCATTTATTCCAGATAGATAAATCTGATGGAGTGGAACGCAAATTCCGAGGATCACAAAATGGCGTGCAAGCCATTTGAGAAGGACTGTTGGCTAAAGAGCACTCAGTAGTTGCAGATGATGGCTAACGTCAGATAGGACAACCACTAGCCAGACTGCGATCGGAATCACACGGGAGACACTGCGGTTGGAACCACACAGGAGACTAATGTCAAATACAACTGGAAACCGGTGGTGGGATCCACGGCAAACGAGGTTGAAGAGAGCAATCGCATTTCAAATATGGGACCCAGATGATCAACGGGACGACAGAAGAAGAATGTAAGTTGACATAAGACTTAGTTTAATTGTATATTATAATCAAGTATCTTAGTTTAGAGAGCTATAGCAAACTACTGTAGGTAAGTTACCGAATAATTATGAGCAGTCGACAAAGGATTAGGATTGGATGCGACGTCCTGCAAATTACGTATATATAAATGGCTGGTCTATAGTGTTGGGAGTCATATTAATCGGAGAGATAAGCAGAGTGTGGATAAACTGTATATGTTTCATGTAAACTGAGCCATTAGCCTACAAGATTAATGAGAACTAGGCTAGTGCAAGTGCATGTAAATACGAAGAGATGGCAGTATTGCAAGAATATAGACACAGCGACCAAACACAGCAGACGACAGAAGAAGATAGCCAGGCACTCGCGATCACTAGGTCAACCAGACAATAGGGGCAGGTGAGATCGTTGGCCAGAGACGGGGCGGGCACAGGAAAGAATGCGTGTCTTTTGTTAGCTGGACATAGGTGAAAGGAGGTCGCGCTTCTGCGGTTGTGTAGCTAAGGTGTAGTTAGGCTGGCCCGGCGTGGTACAGGCAGCGAGTTCAGATCTTCGGGTGAATGGTTAAATACTTAATGTTGGCTGTAGGCGGCGCGTTGGGAAATAGGCTATAATAATGTTAGTTAAATATATATAGACGATAGATTACTGTGTTTACAATAAGGTTCTTAATTTATGTTATGGCTAAGATATACTAATACTAGTATAGATAAAGAAGAGATAGATGTCAAGGACTTTGTAGGTAGTGAAAGACTAAGGTTTATTCTCACATAAAACTCACGGGTATTGTTTTATAAATGTTTCAGACATTGTCTGGGTAAACAGTTACCCGCTGAACAAGTTGGATGGGAGCGAATTAATTCCCTGGGTATATGGATTGATGGATCAATCTAGTGGATCAATGGGTGATTTGGGCTGAATACATGTACCACTGATAAGCCTACGGAGAGATAGTTACTGAAACAAAGGCCGGTGTAATTCCTAGATTTAGTCCTTTTCTTCATGCGGTTAGGAGGTGATAGTAGGTAATAATTCCCTAACATCTGGTTGTATAGTTTATTACATTATCTACCCCCCCCCCTTGTGGCGTCATGCATTATTGTGTTGTTTTTTGGAGTCGATTACACATAGATGTGTCTTCAATGCATGTACTGGTTACTTAATGTGATTATGCTGTAGATTGTCACTCTGTTACTGTTCAGAAGGAAATAAATATGTTTGAGTTGCCTTTTATTTCGACTTGTCAGTCTGAAGTAATATAATTTAGAGTAGCTTAGAGACCTTGTGAGGCTGTACATCTCTTCTATAACCTTATAACATACACCACGAGACATTGATGGTGCAATAGTAATTAACTATTGTTCTCACGCGGAGACACGAACCTACATCTGTCGTATCCCTTACTCTCATCCTCTTTTTCTCCTTCTCTCTCTCTCTCTCTCCTTGTTCTCCCTCTTTCTTTACTATCAAAGGTAGTGTGTAGTAGGCAGAGTTCGACTGAGGAACGAACTTTTAGGCTTCACACTTATCTTATATCATTCCCTCATCATTCCCTTCTTCTTTCTCTCCTCTCTCTCCTCCCTTCCTCTCTCTTCTTCCCTCTTCTTTTCCTCTTGATCACAAATGGCGTCGTCGGCAAGGATTGTTTCCAGAATATTCTGGGGCTTCCTATTGCTTAGTCCAGGAGTTCCCAGGAATATTCCATGTGAACTTTGTCTCGGTGGTGTCAGGTTCTACTATATAGTAAGATCGTATACATAGATTTGTCGCTTATAGTCAGTAGTTCGTGATTGCCTGCTCGATAGTTGTCTCAGTAAGTGTTCCTTTACTAGGCTACTTATCTCATAGCTGGTTGGTAAATTGTCTGAACTATCTGTCGGCGAGGTTTCTACTAAGTCTGTTCAGTTAGAAACTCTTGTGTAAAGTACACCGGCCAAACCACCTTGCTACAAGAATACAGGAAAACCCACTACAACAAAATACCCAGGGATAGCCAACTCAGAAGGAGAGTCAGCGCAGCGGAATCTGTCCGAAATGAGCTCAGACAACAGCTGAGCAGAGCAAGTCAACGTAAGGGTGGTCTTATCTTGTTATCGTTAAAGGACAAGTTCCTCTTTTCAGTGCACGTTAAGGACTAACTCACTGATTGAAGGGTATCACAATAAAATACCCCACCGTTATACCAAGGCCACCCACTCTTCGTCCAGGAAGTAGAGTCATGATTGACGACAGGGTATGGCAAGTGAAACCCAGAGCCATGCAAAGTATAAGAACAATTCCCACACCTGACATGCAGAGCAAATCCAAACCTGTGGCTGTGCGGGGACGGATGTCAGTTAGTTTGTCGGGAAGGCAGCTGTTTGCCTGGCTGAACTCAATACGTCTGGTGGCAGTGGCAACCTCTGAAACCATCAGGACAATATGTTTCCCCCCCCCCCCTTTTTCCTTCTGCAGAAGAGAACAGAGCGAGACGGGCTGTGCCGAACGTTAATCAATGGCACATGTGGCATACCAGAAATTCACGCATGAACAATTAGATCATCAAGAGGGGATATTCCCCTGTGTTTTATTTAGTGAGTTTATTATGGCTGTTGTGAAGAGACAAATGACAGTGTAATTCGTGGTAGTTAGAAAATCCCTTTATTTTAGAAGCGGGAACAGAGGTGGAATTCAGTGTACCAGCGTGTTCAAGTTGCATGATACCAGAATTAGACATGTTAACAGTGTTGGGCAGTGAATGACAAGTGACGCCCTATATTTCTGCCCGTGCATATAGAATAGACACTTAAAGAAATCAATCGTAGAAATTCAGTGAAGAAGAAAACGGAATCCAGAGAGCACCCGCAAGCAGAAACATATTCTTTATATATTTATTTCAGCATGACGCAATGAACAGTAGTTAAATAATTAGTTAAACATTCGTGCTGTGGTGTTGGTTCATTATTGAATGACATTTTTGTCGGAGGAGCCATATGTGTAGTAGCGTTTAGCCATCCTTTGTTTGTTTTACAGGTTCATGAAATTAGTTAGAAACATGTTATTTTGTTGTTTAAATGAATATGACTACTTGATAGGATCAACTGTTGTGGAGCAGTTAGCTCCCTTGTTATTTCCATAGCGGAAATTGTCAAGTCGGCCTATGCGAATGTTTTTTATTTTTGTGTGGGCCTCACTCTATTGTGTTCAAGGGCAGACACAACTGTAGTATTGGGTGTCATAGTGACAACACACAGTTCAACGTCGCGCCAAGAGGCCAAGGAGACCATTTATAATCTGAGATTACCCGAGTAGTTGTTAATGCGGGTACATGTT
Organism: Cepaea nemoralis; assembly: GCA_014155875.1. Lineage (NCBI taxonomy): Eukaryota > Metazoa > Mollusca > Gastropoda > Stylommatophora > Helicidae > Cepaea > Cepaea nemoralis. The sequence goes on along the minus strand of JACEFZ010023091.1, from coordinate 346,511 downwards.
TGTTTTTAATGTGAAGCGCATGGCGAAGAATAAATGTTAGAGCATGATGTCCTAGAATTGGGCACACATTTTTTGTCAGAGTTATTTCAGCGTCAAGAGAGTAGGACATAATGTCCAAGAACTGGGCATACCATTTTTTTTCAGAGTTATTTCAGCGCCAAGACAATTGAGCACGATGTCTAACGACTGGGCGCACATTTTTTAAATGTCAAAAGCTGTTGCATGATATATGTTTGGTTTGTTTCTATGGCCACTAAATGTTGTTTACTTACAGTAGGGGCTGGTCTGTTTTTGTGTACATTGGCGGTTATTGTGAAGAGTGCAGCCTTCAGGCTGGTATGTCCTTGCGGATAGGGGAGAAGTGATTGTTTTATTATGTGTGGTGACCAGGCATTTGCCTGTGCGGTCACAGGAATTTTTACAATGTTTTTTTTCAGATTCAAGGATGACTGGGCACTTTAAATTGCAGATGGCCTAGTGGGTAGCACCTATGTGGATTTGATTGTTTGTTCTGTTGTTGTTACAGAGGAGTGGCATATTAAGTGAATGCCTATATTGACATTGATTTATTATTTTTGGTGCCCCTATGTATTGCATCCATGGAGCTGGGTGTTGATTTTGATGTCAGAATTGCAGGTTTATTTTGTATACAGACTGCATATTCCTCATCGCCACTCATAGGATACGGTAATATATTTTGGCAGAAGCTGATGATTTATTTTTGGTCACTGATATTTGATATTTGTTACTTACAGCATCAGGTTCATGGGATATAACTGGTAGCAGAGTTATACTGAAAGGTTTGGGGCCGATGATGAAGTCCCACTGACTTATTGTTTACCGTAATTAGTCCCAGATTTACACAAGGCCTTGCTTAAGCATACCAAGAGTATAGATATCTTCTTGTTCGACGTGGGTCCGTCGAAGAGTAGGAGGGGAATATGTGAACGCCTGATGCGTCACAAAATGGGACTACAAGGCACTAGATATTGATGACACCAAAACCAGTAGGGGAATTTGGAAGTATCTAAGTTCATCGGCCAAGATATTTTTAAACAGCTTGAAAGGTCAAGCTCTGAACCCGAATTGTTTCGGTTTCCTAAAAACTCTACATCAACTGTCGTTGTTCTGTAGCGTTCTCAGGGTCGGGGAATGCCAGATGTAATGTATACTTTAGGTTAGAGCTGTCAGAAAACAAACAGGCTACATAGTTTATAGGTGCATACGAGAATCAGAGATAAACGAAAGTTGTCTAGAGACCAAAATGGGTACCGTGGGTCTGGCAGATTTATAGCAGTGGGAATGTGCTTGAGCTGGGAAATCTAATTTAAAGAGCATGAACTCAAACAAGGACGATAAACTCAGGACCATGAACTTCAGAGACAATGTAGATTTGGGTTAATGATATGATGGTAGTATGCAAATTAAGCAGGGTACGCGAGGTACTGATTGGGTAGCCCTTCACAAGGAGAGAAGCATGGTCACGTGATTCGAGAAAGGCGCCAATTCAAGAGGTGATATATACGTTGGATCCAGTCAGTTTAGACAGTGTGGAACGAGCAAGAGTGCGGTAGCAACAGATCCGAGGGCTGGGCGGTCGCCCAGCCCAGCAGGAAGTGTGAGTTGGGAACTTCAGCAATGGTGATGTCTAATATCCCAGGCTGTTTAGTGTCTAAGAAGATGGAGGGGCAGTATTAAAGACGGAAGAGATGCACATATCACAGTTTCGTCTGGACTGCCGAAGTAAAGTAGGATGGTCAAGGATCTGTGAACCATTTATTCCAGATAGATAAATCTGATGGAGTGGAACGCAAATTCCGAGGATCACAAAATGGCGTGCAAGCCATTTGAGAAGGACTGTTGGCTAAAGAGCACTCAGTAGTTGCAGATGATGGCTAACGTCAGATAGGACAACCACTAGCCAGACTGCGATCGGAATCACACGGGAGACACTGCGGTTGGAACCACACAGGAGACTAATGTCAAATACAACTGGAAACCGGTGGTGGGATCCACGGCAAACGAGGTTGAAGAAAGCAATCGCATTTCAAATATGGGACCCAGATGATCAACGGGACGACAGAAGAAGAATGTAAGTTGACATAAGACTTAGTTTAATTGTATATTATAATCAAGTATCTTAGTTTAGAGAGCTATAGCAAACTACTGTAGGTAAGTTTACCGAATAATTATGAGCAGTCGACAAAGGATTAGGATTGGATGCGACGTCCTGCAAATTACGTATATATAAATGGCTGGTCTATAGTGTTGGGAGTCATATTAATCGGAGAGATAAGCAGAGTGTGGATAAACTGTATATGTTCATGTAAACTGAGCCATTAGCCTACAAGATTAATGAGAACTAGGCTAGTGCAAGTGCATGTAAATACGAAGAGATGGCAGTATTGCAAGAATATAGACACAGCGACCAAACACAGCAGACGACAGAAGAAGATAGCCAGGCACTCGCGATCACTAGGTCAACCAGACAATAGGGGCAGGTGAGATCGTTGGCCAGAGACGGGGCGGGCACAGGAAAGAATGCGTGTCTTTTGTTAGCTGGACATAGGTGAAAGGAGGTCGCGCTTCTGCGGTTGTGTAGCTAAGGTGTAGTTAGGCTGGCCCGGCGTGGTACAGGCAGCGAGTTCAGATCTTCGGGTGAATGGTTAAATACTTAATGTTGGCTGTAGGCGGCGCGTTGGGAAATAGGCTATAATAATGTTAGTTAAATATATATAGACGATAGATTACTGTGTTTACAATAAGGTTCTTAATTTATGTTATGGCTAAGATATACTAATACTAGTATAGATAAAGAAGAGATAGATGTCAAGGACTTTGTAGGTAGTGAAAGACTAAGGTTTATTCTCACATAAAACTCACGGGTATTGTTTTATAATGTTTCAGACATTGTCTGGGTAAACAGTTACCCGCTGAACAAGTTGGATGGGAGCGAATTAATTCCCTGGGTATATGGATTGATGGATCAATCTGTGGATCAATGGGTGTTTGGGCTGAATACATGTACCACTGATAAGCCTACGGAGAGATAGTTATGAAACAAAGGCCGGTGTAATTCCTAGATTTAGTCCTTTTCTTCATGCGGTTAGGAGGTGATAGTAGGTAATAATTCCCTAACGTCTGGTTGTATAGTTTATTACATTATCTACCCCCCCCCCCCCCTTGTGGCGTCATGCAGTATTGTGTTGTTTTTTGGAGTCGATTATACATAGATGTGTCTTCAATGCATGTACTGGTTACTTTATGTGATTATGCTGTAGATTGTCACTCTGTTACTGTTCAGAAGAAAATAAATATGTTTGAGTTGCCTTTTATTTCGACTTGTCAGTCTGAAGTAATATAATTTAGAGTAGCTTAGAGACCTGGTGAGGCTGTACATCTCTTCTATAACCTGATAACATACACCACGAGACATTGATGGTGCAATAGTAATTAACTATTGTTCTCACGCGGAGACACGAACCTCTATCTGTCGTATCCCTTACTCTCATCCTTTTTCTCCTTCTCTCTCTCTCTCTCCCTTGTTCTCCCTCTTTCTTTACTATCAAAGGTAGTGTGTAGTAGGCAGAGTTCGACTGAGGAACGAACTTTTAGGCTTCACACTTATCTTATATCATTCCCTCAATTCCCTCTTCTTTCTCTCCTCTCTCTCCTCCCTACTCTCTCTCTTCTTCCCCTTCTTTTTCTCTTGATCACAATAAGAATAAAAAATAACGGGGACGGATAGACGTGATAAAAGAGCTTTGGAGAACGCAGGCACGCACACACACTCACTCACTCACACACACACACACTCACTCTTTCTCACACACACACTCACTCACACTCATACAAACACATACACGCACACTCACAGACTCACTCACTCACACAAACACATACACGCACACTCACAGACTCACTCACACAAACACATACACGCACACTCACAGACTCACACACACACTCACACTCACTCATCCACACACACTCACACACACTCACACACACACTCACTCACTCAGACTCACATACATTCACATACACTAAACCACTCACTCACACACACACTCATACACACACTCACTCTCATACACACACAAACTCACCCACTCACTCACTCACCCACTCACTCTCAAAGACATACACTCACCCACTCTCACACACTCATACACACACACACTCGCACACGTACACACATACACTCACAAACACACTCACTCACACACACACTCACATACACACTCTCACTAAACACACACTCACACACACACTCACTCACACTCTCACAAACACACACACACACTTACACACACACACACCCACTCACAAACATACTCACTCTCACACATACAAACACACTCACTCTCACACACAAACACGCACACTCACGCACGCACACTCACACTCACTCATACACACACACTCACACACACTCATTCACTCACATTCACACACATTCACATACACTCACTCACACACACACACTCATACACACACTCACTCTCACACACACTCATACACACACTCACACACTCACCCACTCACACACCCACCCACTCACTCTCAAAGACATACACTCACTCACTCTCACACACTCATACACAAACACACTCACACACGTACACACACATACACTCACAAACACACTCACTCTCACACACACTCACATACACACACTCATTCAACACACACTCACACACACACTCACTCACACTCTCACAAACACACTCTCTCTCTCTCTCTCTCTCTCTCTCTCACACACACACTCACACACACATTCACTCACAAACACACTCACTCTCACACACACAAACACACTCACTCTCACACACAAACACGCACACTCACTCACACACACACACTCATACACATACTCACACACATACACACTCACACACACACAAACGCACACACACACACAAACACACACACACTCACAAACACACACACACACACTCACTCATACACTCACACACACACTCACAAACACACACTCACACACACACACACATGCTACTAGACACATTCTTACAGACCAACCGACACTCGTGACTGCTGTGGTTTGTTTCACACTGGCCACCTTAACTTCCCAAGACATTTCCTTCGTGCCCAGTTTGTAGGCTGGGAGCCCTTGTCAATATTTGTTTTTAAATGCATCCTCCCCCAACGTGGATCGAACCCCTGACCACCGAGCAGGCGCATGTCTTGCACACTGTGCAACCGCGGTCCTCGATGATAATACGAGAAGTCAATAAGCAAGTCACAAATGGCTGTAGAAAAATAACTAACTATGATAACAACTTGATATCAGTTTATTTTTATACATGCATTGTCCTTTTATTTTTCAACATCATTTCCACCAACATTGATGGACGTACAGTCCTCCAAAACCGGCTGCATAGAACTGTGTGCTCTGTTTTCTAAACCACGTTTTCACTTCACATTCAACTTCGGCGTCATTCGCGAAAAGTCTCCTGCCAAGGTGGGTTTTCAGTGGACCAAAGAGGTTGAAATTGCTAGGGGCTAAGTCGGGGCTCTAAGCTGGATGTTCCAGAACTTCCCACCTTAGTTGATTAATTTTCTTCGGAGTTAATCGAGTCGTATGTGGTCTGGCATTGTCATGAAGAAGCAACACGCCTCTAGACAGCAGTCCTGGACGTTTTCTTCGAATTGCATCATGAAGCATCGATATAACTTCACAGTACGATTCAGAATTCACATTGTCACCTTTCTTCTTGAAATTAGTTAAAAACACTCCTTGTCAATCCCAGAACACTGTCAGCATAACCTTCCCTGCTGATGGAGTAACCTTGAATTTTTGGACACAAGGCGAAGAAGGATGTTTCCATTGCACTGAAGCACGCTTTGATTCGGGCTGATAGTCAACATAAACAGGAAGCATTTCCTTATGAATGTCCATTGCAGGCAGTCCTTTTGCCCACAAAAAACGCACAACAGCACGTTGCTCTTTTGTTGTACATTCCGTAAGTATAGTCGCCATTTTATTTATGCGCTCCACATGTGCATGAGAAACCTAGTGCACCTGACGAACGGGAATATAAAGTTCTATGTTGCTGTCACCTAATGACACCTGTAGAAAACACTAACTACATTTACCTGCCATCCCACAGAACTGTGTGACTTACTTATTGACTCGCCCTCGTAGTTAGTTAGTTAATCGCGGTTCCAACTTCACGGCAAAGGGTCGCTCCATTATGCTCCGTTCCTGTGCCAGTGAATATTACACAAAATGCTCCTCACCGCCCCATATAAAAAGTGGAATAGAGAGAAATCTCGAGAAAACAGCAGCCCGCACAGGTATACTATGCATAACGTCGCTGCCTGAATGCCAATACAAAAGTCCTCCACGAAAAATACAATTCATCGTCGATGGAATCGGCAGTCGCTAGAAAAACCAGCAGCCACACATTTCTGCATAAAGCAAGCCAGTTAGTTCAGCGACCCCGATGATAATGATGATAGTGATGAAGTATACATATTTGTTAGAGTCTATATTACACCTATCTCTTACTTCCCCACACCGGAAATCGTTGCTGTTTGTTGAACTATTGTTCCGAGAAGCACATCTCCAACCAGTCTCACGATATCGGGTCCCGTGTCAATATCTGTGTTTGTGCAACGTGCTGCCACTGGCTTTCCTATGGGAGAACTGGAACTGTAACAAGCTTGTCTATAGTAAACTGTTGTTGCAAGGCTAGATACGGGGTTCAGTTCGGACTTTCTACACACAGTTATGGGAATATTACAAACAGACACTGTTTTCTTAACTAGTGGCTCCCCAAGATTTATTATTTCTTTAGACAGATTTGTTTTCATAATTAGGATTATCAAAATATTGATGAGTATTTGGATGTCAATATGAGATCGGATAGCATGCTATGAAGAGATCACGAGGCAAATGAACTTGGATCATGAATGAAAATGGGGAATAATTCGGGCATTTCTGCGAGTGAAATCAATATGTAAGAGGAAGTGTTTTTCCACATAAAAGAATGCATACAGCAGTTTGGGGATCACCAAACCACTATACACGAAATCAAATTAATCAAATATGTATTAACAAGAAGTGTAAATTACCCCCCACACGACTTTAACAAACAACAAGCAATGATGTACAGACCAAATGGAACCAGGCGAAGAGACTGACCACGTCAACGATGGACAGTGGGAATAACAGAGATCTTGGGAATGTCGATATATGAAGCCCGTAAATGGGCACTCTGCTGCTGTTTATGCTTCACCACGACACAGCAAGGTACCAGAGGAACAAGATGAGATGAGATAGATGATGAGATGAGGTGACTTTAACGTTATGAGGAACAGATGCTTACACTTTCTCTGGTGACCGGGTAGGGAGTTCCTTTCTCATGCACATCAGTTGGACTTTCATGTCAAGTTGACGCCTCGTCCTTGACTTGGGGTTAAGAAAAGGGGTTTAAAGGCTAGAGAACAGACTTCATTGTACCGGTTAAAAAAAAAAAAATCCCATACGGCGCTGTCTCTTTCCCCAGGGCGGCCTGCCGAAAGCGTAGCACAAAGCACAAACTCCATAGCTGCAGCGACGACCCCCAGGAGTCTCCGAGAAAACTGCACTAGTGAACCAAAAGCAGTAGGCTGGAATCGAACCCACGACTTTCGGAGCGTGAGGCAGACGGCGTAACCACTTCGCCAAGGATACTTCCTTACTTGGGGACGTAAGTTACAAGTACCTCGGAAGTCGGATTGGGTTCACCTGATGGCGGGGAACCCTGGTTATAGGGACAGCTAATCCACACACAAATCAGCCCAGTACGCTCCCTAGTAGTGGCAACTACTAGTATACTAGCGGGTGTGTGGACGTCGCTCGGGTTCAAAGCGAGCGAAAGAAAAAGAAACAAAAAATCAAAGTTAAACAAATAAAGCTCGACCGCCAAGCTAAAAAAACAAATGAACAAAAGCTACCTAAGACAAACAATGCTAGGATAATGAATCCGTAGAAACAAATAAATAACCAACCGAAGAAACACAAGACACCAAAAACACCCAAGTGAGTACCACCACATCTTGCAGCCGCTAGGTATGATCTCCATGAACGATCTTCAGACGGGCGTCGCTACCCGCTGCTTTTGATGACAAGGATGTTCTAGAACAGTGGTTCTCAACCTTCTTTGGCCCGTGCCCCACTTCACCACATTTTCAGAACGTCATTTCCCCCCTTTCGTATTTCCTACCTTAAAATTTGGCCCGTGCCCCACTTCACCATATTTTCAGAACGTCATTCCCCCCCTTTCGTATTTCCTACCTAAAAATCCCGCCCCACCCTACGCAGTATACGTAAAAATGGAAGCTAAATTTAATAGCACATACTAAGACAAGTCTAGACGTCCACATAAAACGTGATTTGTGGGTCTACTTACTTTATAAAATGAATTTTAGAAGGGTGAGACGTACAGAACCGTACAGTATGAAGCGAAAAACAATATCAAGTAATTGGTTCTTGTATTAACGCAATCTTGAAATAATCTTCATCCCCCCCTTTGAAACCCTAAAATTCCCCCCTGGGGGGGGGGGGGAATTCCCCACCGGTTGAGAACCACTGTTCTAGAATTTGAAAACTGCTCGATGTGCGCCCTTGACGCTAGCTGCAACTATTACTGAACCCTAGAACTTATCATCCTGGTCGGCCCGGGAAGCTAGGAAAGGGAGAAAGGAAGAACGGAAAGAAGATGGGGGTGGGGGGGGGGGGGGAGAGAAGATAAACAGCTAAAATGTAGAAGCTTGATGAGAGATATCTGACCATGCTCCTGACACAAGAAAGATCAGAAACAGAAGCAAACAACTCAGGATCGTTAAACAAGGATTATGAAATGTTCTGGGATAATTCTAGCTAATGGGTAAGGGCGGATAAAAGACGATATTTATGTGGCCCAGCCGGAGAGGGGAAGCCGCAGTAGTGTAGTCGCTGGACGATGGCCAGCCGTAACGATAGGTGTGGGTTCGAATTGTTCCAAGTTAACATGGACCGGGGCTCCCAGGTGGACTCACTTAAAATGGGTATCGGGAAATGTCTTGGGAGGTAAAGGCGACCGGTTTGATCCGTGGCGACGCGGTCAAGCCGTCTGACTCGGGCTCCGAAAGTTGTGGGTTCGATTCCGGGGGGCGTCCTTCGGTTCACGAGTGTATCTTTTCGGAGACTTCTGAGGGTCGTCGCTAGAACTACGGAGTTCGTGCTTTGTGCCAAGCTTTCCTCTCTGCGGAAATAGACTGAGCCATATGGGATAAAAAGCCAATGAAGTCGATCCTGTCGAATTTTAAGCGACTTTTTAAAGTCTAATACTGGCTATATCACCCCTAGAGTGTCGATAAAGCGGAAGTTAGTTGCATAACATTTACAGGAGCAATTTTGTTTTTTTTATTGCTGTTTGTGATCTCTTGGCAAGTTTACGTTCAGTAGTTTGCCACTGTATCTGAACGATCGGCACCCATACTATTTCGTGTAAAAAAAAACCAACGCAAGACGGTCTACTGCCAAATCGCACGCAGATGTGTTTCGAACCTGGTATGCGGGATTACGAACTGCGTCCTGACCTCTTCGCCACAGAGCATGGTATCGATAGGTCTATAAATAAAAACAGGTCTAGCAATGTATGTCCAAAGTGCTGTAAGGTCTGTATAAAGATCTTTGACTGATTTATCTTTCCTAGCAGGAGAGGTAGAAGAGGGGGGGGGGGGGGCTGAGTGGTCTCGAGGTATGGTGTCCGCCTCGAGTGCTGGAGGTCCCGGGTTCAGGCCCCGGTGAGGACCGGGATTTATTTAATAAATCCACCTGGACTTCCAGTAACAAAATTTCCCTTGGTCACTGGGTTAGTGAAATCGGACGCCCGTGTGTATTGTTGCGCACGTAAAAAATCCCTTGGCAGTTGGAAATCGGAAAAGTGTAGCCTAACGGCGCTGCCCGGGCAAAATTTCGAGTTAAAAATCTACCCAAAGTATTTCAGGATCCTCGCCGATGCAACGGAGTTCGTGCATTGAGCTGAGTTTCTCCAGACTCAGGTTTGAGTTAAGAGGAAAACGGAGCACTTATGGGTTAAACCGTGTGCCGTGATGTTGATCCATCGACTAAACGACTAAACGAGGTAGAAGTGGGAACAGGGAAATGAGAACTCAGAGACCTTAACAACACCACACGGAAAATAGCAGTATAGTATAACTACCAAAGTTTACTGATAAAAAATTGTTATGTCAAAGTTCTCATCAACATTAATGATCAAATTAACAAATGGAACGAATATTTCCAGGAATGTATGAATAGACCAGTCCCAAAAGATTTCTCGGATATCCAGTAGCAGAAATGCGGGTGATATCAACTGTGAGAAACCAACTAACGAAGAAATTAGAAAAGTGTTCAAACTCCTGAAGGATGGAGAAGCTGCTTGTCCAGACTGTATCTCAGAAGAAGCTATGAAAGGCAATATAAGTACATCCGTTTAGTTAATGAATAAATCATATAGCAAAGTTTGTTTATTTGTTTTTTTGTTCGCATATCCTTACAGGACATCGCTTGTCAACATCAGCATCTTTCAGCTGATTGTTGATTTCTTGGCAAGATTACGCTCAGTAGTTTGCCATTGAATTTCTGAGCGAACCGGGCTCACATATCCCCGTAAGCAAGCTACCAGCGCGGCTCGACACGCTTCGGTTATGGTGGGCGCGCTGCGTTACTCACGGGAATATACGGGGTTACGGCGAAAGACGTTAAACATAGCAGAGTCTGGGAGACAAGAAATACCAACGGACCTGAGGAGGGATATTTAGTGAAACTGCTAAATAAATGAATCTTGAAAGGTGTGAGAATTATAAAGGAATAATGTTATTGTTATTTCCTGGAAAATTATTAAACAGGGTCATTTTTGAGATATTAAACATAATATTAACAAACAACTGAGGGGAATAGGGGAGCAATGCAGGTTTTAAACTAAATAAATCCCGCACTGACTAGATAGTTACAAAGTGCATAATTTTGGAACAAAGAAAGCATTTAGCTGAATAAGCCACTGTATAATGTATCTGTTGACTACGAAAAGGCATTTGACAACATTGAAGAGGCAACTTTTGGACATTGATGAGCATTATGGGATTCCAGAGAAAGTATTTAACTTATTAAAGATAACATAAAGACGTGTGCAATGCAGAGTTCTCCACCAGGACAAACTAGCAGAGGCATGCTAAGTAAGTAAAGCAATTAGACGGGGATGCATTTTCTCACCTGTTATTACTTTCCATAAGCTGGAGAATGAAAGCAACAAAAAGCACAAATGAAATCCTGTAGATCGGAAACATATGGAACTACAAAAAGAAAATTAATTAGTTCCTGGGCAAAATATAAGGGATTAAATGTTCTGACAGAATCACCAATGGGGAGCTCATGGTGAGGACTAGACAAATACCAGCGAACCAAGAAGTGAAGAAAAGACACCTGCGCTGGATAGGCTCACAATGAGAACACCTGAGAATTGTATATCTAGATAATCTTTTTTTTTTTTTCATGAATCCACCAGACACAAGAAATACAGGGAGACCTTAAAACCTATGGACAAGAGAAGTAGAGATAAATAGAATCATATGTAGAGGACATGTACGGGGCTGCTTGGGATAGCTAAGGATACGACAGCTTGGGGCGAGCTGGTAGAGGAGAGCTTCTGCTTATAGCCAGCAACGATAAATCCAACTAAGGATGTAGTAGAGGCAACTTAGCGGAAGTTATATCGTTTGGGAATCACCGAACTATATACAGTATATATAGGTCGCAAATCAGATTTCTGTTCTAGTTGTCCACGTCAGTATCAAGCTATCAGCAACACCCAGGTGTGTTAAACACCTGAAGGGAAGCAACCGCATTTTTAACCAAATGGATTGAGTATGAAGGTAATGGTTCTTGACTTGACTCTATCTATCTATCTATCTATCTATCTATCTATCTATCTATCTATCTATCTATCTATCTATCTATCTATCTATCTATCTCTGTCTGTCTATCTATAGAAGTGTATAATAATAATAATAATAATGATAATAAGTCTTATTTTCAAAGGGTTAAGAATGGGGCACGCAGGCCCGTCTGACATTCTGCCTCTTCTCTATTTCTCCTCATACATTCTTTCATTCAACATCACTTATGAAGCAACTTTTGACAACAAGAAGAACATTAAAACGCATGAAAAATAATCAATAACAAAGTGACTCACTAGGCAGTGTTTAACATGGGCATTATGAAACTAAGGAGGGTGTAAGTGCCATACATAGGGAAGTGTAGTAGCTTAGAGGTAACACCTGTCTCTAATCAAGTAGTCATTAAGAATCCACTACTGTATAGCTGTGCATATTTATTAAAAATGAAGCGAAATCTATCCGATACAGATGTTAGATTCATACAAAGTATCATCCTACCACAACTAGCAAACCTGTGCTCTTACCCTTTACAGACATCTCAGGCTCTGCATCGTTGAACACAGCACCCATTCCGGAAAACACCTCTCTGATCATATAAGCAAGATGTCCCACCTGCGTCCTCGAACTTGTAGTCCGCCCCATGAGAATGCAACCAACATGTGAGAGTCATCGCCACATCCCTGCACCCAGTCTTCTCTCTGGCACTTCCTCTATTCCGATCTTAGCCCTGCGCGTATATATCTCGCCATTATAGTTCTCTCCAAAAACGATGCCGTGCGCCGTTGCCAATCGCTGTTATTCCGTTCTCTATTCATGGGCAGTGGATCCATGCACTTCTAGCGTTCTTGGATTACGGACACAAGGGACAGAGACACCCACATAGGAGAACCTAACGGGAACCATATCGGTCGCGTGTATCACTTCGTAGTTTTAAAATGAAATCAAAAAAAACAAACAAACAAAACAGGTTATCAAAAGAAATATGTGTACGGTTAGACCTTCGATACACTTACAATAGTAATGGGCCGTAAAGTCACGAATATCATGTACTTAGAGTGACCGTTAACTTGTTCGCCCCGCGCGTGAGGTAGAACTTAGTAACGCTCAGATGGTATGCGGGAGCCGTCGACTGTCTCAGAAAGCTATAATCGCAAACTACTGACACGACTTCAAACTTGCAAGACTATCAACGACCAGAAACAGTCAGCTAGGTCTCGACATGCGCATTTCGTTATAGGATAGAGGTGTGCGAGCGCGCGAGAGAGCGAGAGACGAGAGATGAGAGTGAGATGTGAGAGAGAGAGAGAAAACAGTGGCGACGAACATGCATACTGGCGGATCGAGAGCGATGTGGTGTACGACTTTCTTCGTCTAGTCCGAAGGGGATACACCTCCAATCTGGGACCTGAGTTGCAAATTGAAGAGGGCTCGTCTGTCCGACTCTCCACAGAATATCATAGGTTTATCAACCGAGTGTGCAAGAGTACCGGCGCGCGTGCAAATCCTTCACATCCAGGATGAGGCTCATTAATAGTAACCAGGTCATGGATCTGTTTTCTCTATAACGTGAAACATAGACAGGAAGACGATCTGAGTGCCATTTGCGGCACTAACATCGAACAAATCACTTAAGTCCCCATTTTTAAACCGATGAGATACGAAATACAAAACTTTATTTTTAAAGATCACATTAGATCTGTCACGAGAGAGCTTACAGTTGTTGCAGCTGCAGACACTGAATAGCGATCTGCAAACCTTTAATTATCTTATCGTTACGCCTAAACGAGTGAGGACAACTAGGTAGCTAGAAGTAAATTGTCTGCCCTAGAAGACAGCATGATATTCTCGCCTAACTAGGAAGGTAAAGCAATGCTACAATGTACTATGGGTAAATGGTAAACAATCTTATCACCCTAAGATATGTGTAATCCGCTACCGTTATCTCCAACGGAACAGCGGGTGGTATTGCAGTAGGCATCTCGGCACTGAGAAGATCGGACCGCGACTGCCCACCTCAGTCCTCTAGGAGCCCCGGCTTCCCCTCTGAGACAGGATCGCACTATAGAACAGAAGCGCTAGATCGCAAATCGTAATGAGCCTTTTCCAGACAGAAAAACATACTGACCACTAATCACTTGATGTCAAGTTGCAATGAGACAAGAGTGTGAAGATGCGTGCATAGACTCCTGTACTTTGGTAAATGAATATGACAACGTGGACAATGAGCAGTCACGCTGAATAACATTCTGGTGGCAGCTGGATAATATGGTCTTCTGAGAAAAATACAACAACACCCAACCAACACAACATACTACTCGGATAGACCATAAAAAACCAACGAGCAAGTCCATACCAAGAAGCAAATACAAAACCTACGTATTTAAAATGATTGGAGATCGAACGTACGTATGCAGACCCCGGGTGAAGGTCGTCAGGAACCACCCAGTCATACAAATGCCCGCAGAAGTCGGATGTGTAGGTCCTACTCGGCGCCCGATAGAAGAACAGCTCTCCGTAACACAGGCACACGCAATCACGTCGACGCCGGATGAATGCAAAGAAAGAACACAGAAAACCGAAGACACAAGGCAATGCAGACCGCTCAATCAAGTTTTGATTGCGGGCATAGTTAGAAGAAACAATAATACTACAAGAATACTCCCTAGGTGACCAACTGGCAAGACTGGAGGAGGACAATAACACCAGGAAGGCACGAGACAGTAAATATCTGGATGGGTTTCTTTCGCACCCATTGCCGATGGTCGAGACAAGACACGCAGAGCTGCATCCTAATCGACTTCTCGGGCATGATCGTTAAGATGGCGAAACATGTCACGTCTATAGCTTATCCGGGCTGCGCACACTCAGTCTGCTATCTTAGTCTGAGGACTCCACCGAAGGGCCAATGCATTCAGAAAAACCTAGACTAAGATACAAACGCGGCAGGTCAGACATAGTGCTAGAGGTCAAGGGACTATAGCCCCTGGTCGCAGGCGTTAGGCAGTGTTGCATCTATTACGAGAGACCTCCAACGCCCACCGATCAGTCTCTATCATCTAGTCTGTGCAGCGACGTTGATACGACGGTGCGAACACATTTGTCTTGACTACACCGACACACGAAGTATACTGTAAAGAGAATGTCGCCGCATATATTATTGAAAAAGAAAAGTAAGATTAAAAGTATAACAGCGAATTTGCATAATATTGAGTTTGACACAGTAAGAACATATAACCTAACAGTGATGTAACCAAACATACTATTAATACTTTGCGGTCGACCTGGAGTAACCCAATCTCCATGAGAACAATACAGGTACACGTTCCATGTGTCCGATTCACGAAATTATCTACTCGCACATAACGACCTATTACCATAGAGTAATGCTACTATCTAAGATAGAAAGATAAGCCCCATGTCTTTAAATGTGCTTCTGTTGTTATGAGTCAGAAACAATGAGGTCTTCTTTCGCAGCGGGTGGTCTCTCACGCTCTCGCAGTAATTGCTTCGGATAAGCAAGTTGCGTGCTTGATGTAGAGAGCTAAAGAAGGTCTTAGGGCGGTAGTTACAACGTCGAGACCACATGGGAAACTGACAAACCTGTCAGGAGGTCGCTCTTACAACATCGATATCGCACGAGAGTGTGGGGCGTAATACAGAATACGTCAAGTGCTGTAAAGAATCAGTAAAAGATGTGTGGCTGGAATAGTGCGGGTGGGTCGCTGTAGGGGCGCAGTGCGTGTGTATGTGACGCAGCGTGTGCGTGGGGAAAAGAGTGGGGCACAGTGTATTGGAGTGAGACGTAAAGATGACCCGAGAGATCTAGAGAAGAGAGAGGAGATAGATAGAGAGAGAGATAGCAGAGTAAGGCGAGAGTAGAGGAGAGAGACACCGAGAGAGCAGATGACAGACCCAGAGAGACGGGAGATGGACGAGAGGAAGAGACGCGAGAGATCGACCGGAAGACCGCCCTGCATAAGAGAGAGATAGGAGATAACGAACGAACGACAGCTTTATTTTCAAGGGTAGCAATTAGGCACGCAGTTCCCGTCTTCTACATTCGTCGGTCTTCGGCCCTTCCAATCACTCCTCTTTCTTTCAGTTCATCAACAGGCATAGGAAAACATTGTCACATGAAGTTTTGTAAACATAAACAATCAGTTAACTATGTTATGAAGACCAACCACCACCCACCCACGACATCCCCCATTCACAGCCAACTCCCCCACCCAACCCCCCCCCCCCCCCACCCAACCAACACATAACCCACCCACACATACATTCCCCCACCCCATCCACCACATCCCTACACCTACACTCTCCCCACCCACACACGGACCTCTCACCCACCACCACTCCCATCCCCCACAAAACTCACCCCAAGCACACGATACTTCCCCAACCCACAAATCCGCCTACCCACACACAATCCACCCCGACCTGCCAGCCCCCTAACCACTCACATATCCTCTACCTGTCCCATTACCCACCAACAATCACTCACCCACATATCCTCCTCCAACCGCCCAGCCAAACACACATTCCTCAGCCACACATCCCCCAAGCAAACACACACATCTCCCCGTCAACTCACATATTCCGCACCTACCCACACACAAATTCCGCACCCACCCACATAATCTCCCATCTCCCCCAGCCCACTCACAGATCCCGAGCCCACCCCTACAAACATCCCCCACCATCTCCTAACCTATACCCACTCACCCACTCACCCACCCACATATCCTCTACCCACCCACACATCCTCTACCCACCCATCCCCCAACCAAACATCCCTTAACCACACACCCTTACTCATACAATCACCCACCCACACATCCTCTATCCAACCACACATCCTCCACCCGCCCATCCCCCAGCCACACATCCCTTAACCACACACCCCTACCCATATACACACACATCCCCACCCACGCACAATCTCCCCACCCAAACACACATCCCTCACACACATCCCCACCCACCAAAACATCCCCCATTCACAAACACACACCTCCCATCCACGCACACACAACCCACACACACATCCCTAACCCATACACTCATCCCCTCACACATCCCTAGACACACGTACTTATCCCTCAACCACTAACACCCACACATCTCTCACCCACTCATCAAAACATACATCTCCTATCTACCCACCCACACTCACACACCCCAACCACCCATCTAAACACACATCCAACACCCTCACACACATCCTTCACCCACCCACACACCCAACGACACCCCCACCCACCCACACACACACACACACATCCTTTATCCACACCCAGCTCCCCTCCCACACAACACCATACCCACACACATCCCAAAGAGAGAAAGAAAGAGAGAGAAAGAAAGAGAGAGAGAGAGAAAGAAAAAGAGAGAGAGAGAGACAGAGAGAGACAGAGCGAGAGAGAGAGAGAGAGAGAGAGAGAGAGAGAGAGAGAGAGAGAGAGAGAGAGAGAGAGAGATCGCTTCCAACTCAAGCATAGCCCATACACATCCTACTACTTCTAGTGTACTGGGCTGATTGTATTTCTGCGTGAGGATGTTATAACGAGGGGGTTGGGTCAATGTAGGCCTAACTGTCCCAGTTGTTGCAAGCCTGATAAGCAGTCGACATGGTCGAGAGAATCAGAGCGCTCTGGGTCTTAAAATTCCAGTACGCTGACGGTGGGGTAGCGGGATCAACCCCTACACCGGTTAGTGTGACGTCAGCGTTGACTTCTCATTCAGAAAACAATGGCAAACTATTAAACATAAACAGTGCCTAGAAATTCAACCTGGGGCTTGGGGTTGATTGCAACGTCTTGCAGAGGTCACACAATTGTATATTTATAGCAAGCTGCCCGGGACACAGGTGAGCCGATGCCCCAGACCTGCTAGATAAGGGTGTCCCAAAGTTGAGCATGAAAGAGCAAGAACGTGACAGGTGACTTGTAAAGTGCATGAAATGACAGACACAGACAGGTACACAAGGGCACCGTGGTATCTCAGGTGTCATTTCGCTTGTCTGATGGGACGTAGAGGTGTTTCCAAGGCACCAGGGCCGGGTTATATACTGGCCAAGACCTATTGACGCGTCCTCGTCGAGCGTCCTGGGCAACAGGTCCCTTCGGGGTCCTGGCTAAGGTCAGTAGGATCGCCGATTCCTCCGAAGTCGGAGAGTGTCTGCCTGTACGGCGAGGAACCACCAGTCTGCCACACCAATAAGCCAGACATGGGACAACGGATACTCACGCAAACCTCAAGTCCTGTATGACATCACACTGATGTTGGACAACAGGATGTCTTCATCCGACATACAGGACTTCGCGTTGGAGCTCAAGCCAATGAACACAAGCAAGCAAGCTTGTCTGATAGTGGTCGTGTAGACGAATACATATTAGGCGGAGTTTTAAAAACATTTACTTGATTCAAGAATAATGTTCGTCACGCTGTGTAAAAAAAAATGGAGGAGGGACTGGAATATGACAACAGGGAGAGGTAGACTTCATTCATTCCTCGTTAACTTCTCTTCCTCCATGTACCTCATCGATATGTTTGGGGAAGATGTAAAGATATTTTATGCGTTCCTTCTAATTCTCTTTTAAAGTTGGTATTCATTTCTCTAACGGCTCTGTGGCCAAGGGCTTGCGAATACATTTCCTAATCCCGCAGTAGCACCAACATGTCTCATGCCATCTCACTCGATCACCAGAGTCGTGGATCAGCTCTGTGTTCTTATCTCGACCATACAACATTGTCAAGCCATCCAGGTATTTACTTTTCGGTCTTTCTCTTGTTCTCTTGTATTCAGTCTTGCCAGTTGTCACCAAGTTCTTCAATTTATTTCTTCGCATAACGTGACCAAAAAAAATGTTGACTGTCTGTGTCTAATTTCTCTAACCAGTTTACGATTTTCATTTGCTTCTTGAAGGACTTGTTCATTTGCTTTTCTATCTGTCCATGGTATTCATTGCATTTTCCTCAAAAACCTCAGTTCCACAGCCATCAGAAGTTTTTCAGCTTGTCTGCTCATTGCCCACGCTTCACGTCCATACAAAAGTAAAGGTTCTAAGTAACACCTCAACACTCTTTTTCTCGTTGCAAATGACAACTTTTTGGTCAGTATGTTTTCAGTCTTGCAAAAAGTTACCTTCGCCATGGCGATACTTGTTCTAATCTCTTCAAGGCATTTCCCATCAAATGTTATGACTGTTCCGAGATAATTGTGCCGCTTCACTTGTTGAAGAATATTCCCATTTACTTGTATACTAGATTGTGGTATTTCCTCTTTCCTAGTGACGACCATAATCTGTGCCTTCTGAGGGCTGCCTGCCGAAATCCGAAAAACTCACTAGTTCCAGCGACGACCGTCAGGAGTCTTCGAGAACACTGCACTCGTGAACCCAGTGATAGACTATCCAGCTCTTGATTGCCTCTGTTAAAATACTCAAGCTGAAGCTCTGTGCACGAACTTCCTACCAGCGACCAGGACGCCAGTGCGGTTATACCAGAATCCACTTATACTACAGCTATTCTGCTGTGGGTAGGTTTTCAAAAGATTACAATTTTGTCAGAACAATGACCCATACATCATATTTCTAACGTTATACAACTTCCCTTAAAATGAACTGGGAAGAGGTATGTTAAAGGCAGGAAGTTGGATGAATGTAGACCTAATTATCACAGCGGTAACAGGCAGAATGGGAGTCATACTTGAGCCCGTGCACCAAATCTATAAACTTCTTCTTCTTCTTCTTCTTCTTCTTCTTCTTCTTCTTCTTCTTCTTCTTCTTCTTCTTCTTCTTCTTCTTCTTCTTCTCTTCTTCTTCAACACACAGCATTCTGCAGTTCCTTTGCAGGACGCCGCTCTCATCACAACCGGCCGGAAAATGTCCGATCCTGTGCCATTTCTCTTGCCTCATAAATGTCCCTGCCTATTGTCTCTGCGATGTCCAGTGTCCATCTTCATGCTGGCTGACCCTTGCTGCTTCCCGAAACCAGGCTTTCCACCCCAGTCCTTTTAAGACCATATAGGATCGTGTTGGTTATATGTGGGTGTATGGCCTCGACATGACGTCTCAATCAGCCCCAACACGATTTGACTATGTGTGGTTTATTGGGCATTTTACGTTCAGCAGTTTGCCATTGCTTTCTGGGCGATAGCGCGCATACCATTGTTAAAATTCAAAGCAAGGCAGTCTCCTTCAAAATCTCCAGTAGCTGATTTCGAACGCGATGTACGTAATTGCGAACCGCATTTGCCACACCTTCGCCACAGACACCGGCATAGGGATGGTAGTACGTAATTTGCTGTTCTGTTTTACTTTTGTTGTGGTGTATTGGGTGTTCTGTTTTACTTCTGTTGATGTGTATTGGCTGTTTTGTTTCACTTCTGTCGTGGTGTATTTAATGTCTTGTTTCACTTCTGTTTTGGTGTATTTGGTGTTTTGTTTCACTTCTGTTGTGGTGTATTGGGTGTTTTGTTTCACTTCTATTGTGGTGTATTGGCTGTTTTGTTTCACTTCTGTTGTGGTGTATTTAATGTCTTGTTTCACTTCTGTTGTGGTGTATTTGGTGTTTTGTTTCACTTCTGTTTTGGTGTATTTGGTGTTTTGTTTCACTTCTGTTGTGGTGTATTGAGGTTTTTTTTCACTTCTGTTGTGGTGTATTGAATGTTTAGTTTCACTTCTGCTGTTTTGTATTGGGTGTTTTGTTTCACTTCTGTCGTTTTGTATTGGATGTTTAAGCACAGGTGACAGTTAGTAAGCGACGATGCCTGTTGATACCTTGTTCAAATAGTGCGCTGTATTCAACCACGCACGTGTCACATCCATAACAAAGAAGCAGATCAGTTATCCTTTATATATATTTTCTCATGTTGTTGTATCAGTGTGTGCCTGTTGTTTGTGTGCTGACAAAGGCTTTGGCCGCAACGTCCATTTTGTTCCTTGTGCTCGTGTTCTAATAAAGCTTACCGATTCTACTTCTCTTGTGTGTATGTGTGCGTGCGTGCGCGCGCGCGCGCGTGTGTGTTTCATTCATTGTGTTCAAATAGTACGCACGGCGGCAGCACATTTTAATTCACAAGCTGGTCCCCGGAGAGGCATTTTGAGAATCACTGTGGGGATCGTCTAGCGTGGTCTATTTAACTTCATGCTTGATGGAATCTCGTGTCGACTGCTCAGGTATGATAAGTGAAAATCCAGAGTGGGCGTCTTGGAGCTCTCTGGAGATTGAGACGACGATACTGTTGTGAAGGTGAGGGTTTGAGAGAAATGTTTATCACATTATCATGACCATGGTTATCCGTGTTGGTTTAGTATTCATTCTGTATGTTTGTCTGTCTCAGTCTCTCTTGCCCCCCCCCCATCACTACGGTCAATCTCTCTCTCTCTTTTCTCTCTCTCCATCTCTCTCTTTGCTTTTCCCTCTTTCTCTCTCCATCTCTGTCTCCATCTCTCCATCTCTCTCTCCATCTCTCTCCAGCTCTCTCTCCATCTCTATCTCCATCTTTCTCTCTCTCTCTCTATCTCTCTCCATCTCTCTCTCCATCTCTCTCTCTCTCTCTCTCTCTCTCATCATCATCTCTCTTTCTCCATCGATTTCCCTCTCTTTATCCACTTAGATTAGATCAGATCTATTCATCAATATAAAATCATCTCTAGTATATATATATAACACCATAAAGCCGGTCTTCCTGGCGTAGGAGTCTTTCTCCGCATTCCCGACTTCCTCTCTTTCTCTAGTCTTCCTCCGTAATCCCGTATATTCTCGTGAGTAACGCAGCTGCGCGAGAATAGGCAGCAGTTCGCGCCGCTTCGGTAACTTACGGGGGTATGTGAGCCGGTCGCTCACAAAGCAATGACAAACTACTGAGCGTAATCTTGCCTAGAACACCAAAAGCAGCTGAAAAATGCTGGTTGCAACGTCCTGTAAGGGATATGCATCGTCTCATCATGTTCCTCTCGTACCTTGCGGTGTCGAGGTGAAGTATAAACAGCCGGAGCGTACCCGCTTATTGGCTTCATGTATCGATATTCCCAAGAACTCTGTTATTCCCTGCGTCCATCGTTTACGTGGTCGGCCTCTTCCTCTGCTTCTCTCTCGTCTGTGCATCATTGCTTGTTGTGGTATAAGGGATATGCAACAATTTAAAAAAATGAAACCTTCTTGATTCGTTCAGTTTCCACACGGAGCTGAGTTGAGTTGAGTTTAGCTCCATATTTTGTATTGACAAGTCGGGACACAACGGCTGATGTGGTCAATATCGCACAGCCGCCTTTATTTCCCAGGACATTTTTTTAAAACCCATTTGAGTCTAGGTTGACCTGAAAGAGTCAATTTTAAATATCCTCCCCCATGAGGATTCAAACACAGGACCGCGGGGCCGACAGCAGACGTGCTAGCCACTGCGCCACTTCGTCTCCATACCATCTACAGAGTTACAAAAACGTATAATGCATTGTATGATTCATCATACGGTAAAGTATTACAAATGCAAATTCCCCTGTGGCAAGGTTACATCCTTAAAACAACGAGGACACCCCAACGTTAGTATTAGAAGCCAAATTTCGAGAGAAAAATTAAGGGCAAGACCAAGAAAAAACATTTATAAAATAGATTAACCCATATCGACAGGCAATCCGAGAACGATCATGCATGTATAGATGAAATTAAAGAGAGCGGCACAGGAGAGACAACTATAGAATGGAATATTCAGGAAGATTCTAAGGCTGAAATGATTGATGGCGAGAATAATTCATGTCAGTACTGCGTTAACTGTTTATGTGTGTTTGTGCTGTCATCCCCAGCCTCTTACTAGGCAGTTCCTACAGTGAAACTGTATGGACTTCATGCAAATTTAACTGCTTATGTACCAGACAATTTGTAACTTTAACTGTATGTGCACCAGACAGTTGTTACAGTGAAACACCCAGTCTCCATGTAACTTTAACTACCCATGTACCAGACAGTTGTTACAGTGAAACACCCAGACTCCATGTAACTTTAACTGCTCATGTGCCAGACAGTTGTTACAGTGAAACACCCAGACTCCATGTAACTTTAACTGCTCATGTACCAGACAGTTGTTACAGTGAAACACCCAGACTCCATGTAACTTTAACTGCTCATGTACCAGACAGTTGCTACAGTGAAACACCCAGACTCCATGTAACTTTAACTGCTCATGTACCAGACAGTTGCTACAGGTGAAACACCGAGACTCCATGTAACTTTAACTGCTCATGTACCAGACAGTTGTTACAGTGAAACACCCAGACTCCATGTAACTTTAACTGCTCATGTACCAGACAGTTGTTACAGTGAAACACCCAGACTCCATGTAACTTTAACTGCTCATGTACCAGACAGTTGCTACAGTGAAACACCCAGACTCCATGTACTTTAACTGCTCATGTACCAGACAGTTTCTACAGTGAAAACACCCAGGACTCCATGTAACTTTAACTGCTCATGTACCAGACAGTTGTTACAGTTGAAACACCCAGACTCCATGTAACTTTAACTGCTCATGTGCCAGACAGTTGCTACAGTGAAACACCCAGACTCCATGTAACTTTAACTGCTCATGTACCAGACAGTTGTTACAGTAAAACACCCAGACTCCATGTAAATTTAACTGCCCATGTGCTAGACAGTTATTACAGTAAAACACCCAGACTCCATGTTACTTTAACTGCTCTTGTGCCAGACAGTTGTTACAGTGAAACACCCAGACTCCATGTAACTTTAACTGATCATGTACCAGACAGTTGTTACAGTGAAACACCCAGACTCCATGTAACTTTAACTGCTCATGTGCCAGACAGTTATTACAGTAAAACACCCAGACTCCATGTAACGTTAACTGCTCATGTGTCAGACAGTTGTTACAGTGAAACACCTAGACTCCATGTAACTTTAACTGATCTTGTACCAGACAGTTGTTACAGTAAAACACCCAGACTCCATGTAACTTTAACTGCTCATGTGCCAGACAGTTATTACAGTGAAACACCCAGACTCCATGTAACTTTAACTGCTCATGTACCAGACAGTTGTTACAGTGAAACACCCTGACTCCATGTAACTTTAACTGCTCATGTGCCAGACAGTTGTAACAGTGAAACACCCAGACTCCATGTAACTTTAACTGCTCACGTGCCAGACAGTTGTTACAGTGAAACACCCAGACTCCATGTAACTTTAACTGCTCATGTACCAGACAGTTGTTACAGTGAAACACCCAGACTCCATGTAACTTTAACTGCTCATGTACCAGACAGTTGTTACAGTGAAACACCCAGACTCCATGTAACTTTAACTGCTCATGTACCAGACAGTTGCTACAGTTAAACACCCAGACTCCATGTAACTTTAACTGCTCATGTACCAGACAGTTGTTACAGTGAAACACCCAGACTCCATGTAACTTTAACTGCTCATGTACCAGACAGTTGTTACAGTGAAACACCCAGACTCCATGTAACTTTAACTGCTCATGTACCAGACAGTTGTTACAGTGAAACACCCAGACTCCATGTAACTTTAACTGCTCATGTACCAGACAGTTGCTACAGTGAAACACCCAGACTCCATGTAACTTTAACTGCTCATGTACCAGACAGTTGCTACAGTGAAACACCCAGACTCCATGTAACTTTAACTGCTCATGTGCCAGACAGTTGCTACAGTGAAACACCCAGACTCCATGTAACTTTAACTACTCATGTACCAGACAGTTGCTACAGTGAAACACCCAGACTCCATGTAACTTTAACTGCTCATGTACCAGACAGTTGTTACAGTAAAACACCCAGACTCCATGTAAATTTAACTGCTCATGTACCAGACAGTTGTAACAGTGAAACACCCAGACTCCATGTAACTTTAACTACTCATGTACCAGACAGTTGTAACAGTGAAACACCCAGACTCCATGTAACTTTAACTACTCATGTACCAGACAGTTGCTACAGTGAAACACCCAGACTCCATGTAACTTTAACTGCTCATGTACCAGACAGTTGGTACAGTAAAACACCCAGACTCCATGTAACTTTAACTGCTCATGTACCAGATAGTTGTAACAGTGAAACACCCAGACTCCATGTAACTTTAACTGCTCATGTACCAGACTGTTGTTACAGTGAAACACCCAGACTCCATGTAACTTTAACTGCTCATGTACCAGACTGTTGTTACAGTGAAACACCCCGACTTCATGTAACTGTAACTGCCCATGTACCAGACAACTGTTACAGTGAAACACCCAGACTCCATGTAACTTTAACTACTCATGTACCAGACAGTTGCTACAGTGAAACACCCAGATTCCATGTAACTTTAACTGCTCATGTACCAGACAGTTGTTACAGTAAAACACCCAGACTCCATGTAAATTTAATTGCTCATGTACCAGACAGTTGTAACAGTGAAACACCCAGACTCCATGTAACTTTAACTACTCATGTACCAGACAGTTGTAACAGTGAAACACCCAGACTCCATGTAACTTTAACTACTCATGTACCAGACAGTTGCTACAGTGAAACACCCAGACTCCATGTAACTTTAACTGCTCATGTACCAGACAGTTGTTACAGTAAAACACCCAGACTCCATGTAACTTTAACTGCTCATGTACCAGACAGTTGTAACAGTGAAACACCCAGACTCCATGTAACTTTAACTGCTCATGTACCAGACTGTTGTTACAGTGAAACACCCAGACTCCATGTAACTGTAACTGCCCATGTACCAGACAGTTGTTACAGTGAAACACCCAGACTCCATGTAACTGTAACTGCCCATGTACCAGACAGTTGCTACAGTGAAACACCCAGACTCCATGTAACTTTAACTGCCCATGTACCAGACAGCTGTTACAGTGAAACTATAGACCTCGTGCTAATTGAACTACTTATGTTCCAGACAGTTGTTAAAGTGATACCCTCTGTCTCAGGTATTACTTGATCTCGCTCCATTCTACGCAGCCATCTCTATACTCTCTTGTGAACCAGACAGCCAGAAAAAAACTAACAAAGGCATTATATATAGAGTGGTAACAGATGCTCCAAAATCGACCCCTCCCCCTCTCCCTCTCTCTCTCTCTCTCTCTCTCTCTCTCTCTCTCTCTCTCTCTCTCTCTCTCTCTCTCTCTCTCTGTCTGACACACTCTCTGTCTACTCAAACAGACAGGCGGGTAGACAGGCAGACAGACAGTTATGTAGATTATGCTGAGTGATGGTCAGACATATAAACAGTACATACAGACATAACTGAAATCTAGCAGTGACAAACACATCAACAGTGAGAAATATCTTTGTTGCACATAAACCCGGATGTTGTGAAATGATGTTTACTGCATGATACAAGCTGAGCCAACACTTTCCGTTACTGCTCAAGGAAGTTAAAATACATACATAAATCAACAACTATGTGATGTATTTTCATCGGTCATGTTATCTAAAAGACAAATAGGTCAAATGTGCGGAAATGTTGATTTATGTACGCTGGATCGCTCAGGCGCGCGCGCAACACAGAGAAGAGATGAGAGAGAAATGGGAAAAGATGTTTATCTCTAATTGTGAGTGAGTCAGTCAGTGAATGAGTCAGTGTGTGAGTGAGTGAGAGAGTGAGTGAGTAAGTAAGTAAGTAAGTAAGTAAGTAAGTAAGTAAGTAAGTAAGTAAGTAAGTAAGTGATTGAGTGAATGAATGGGTGGGTGAGTGAGTGGGTGGGTGGGTGGGTGAGTGAGTGAGTGAGTTGAGTGAGTGAGTGAGTGAGTGACTGAGTGAGTGAGGGAGTTAGTCAATGATTGAGTGAGTGAGCGAGTGAGTCAGTGAGTGAGTCAGTGAGAAATGTTGAATTATGTGCGCTGAACCATTCATGCGCGCACACACAGTGAAGAGTTGAGAGGAAAAGTCGAAGAGATGTTACTCAATATTTACCCATATTTTTGTGTGCCGCTGTCTATATTTACGTATCAATATAACTTAATTTATGGTGTGTATTTATTCATTGTTTTCGTCTTCATTCTGCATTCTCCCCAATTCCAATCTGAAGTAAGAATACACGAGGAACTTTGGCACCCATCTCTTCATCCTGCGAGGCACGGATTTGTGTGTGTGTGTTTTTTTTTTCCTCCACTCGCAGGGGTGGGAAGGAGGGTAGGAGAGGGAAGAAAGGGTTGGGAACCTTAAGAGTAAAATGGTAATGGACCTTTCTTACCCCTCCAGAGATGTATTGGGGAATGCCCCATATTTTAGTAGGCCAATAGGGACTCCAAGAGTGACATGCTCGATATCACACCTGTAGCATTTACTGCCTCAGACAATTCTTGGTACCTGTTTTAGGCTGGGTCGATTTGGAAACCCAGGTCTGTTTACTAATCCATTTGTGTTTGCATATCCTTTTTACATGACATCGCAGTCAACACCAGCATTTCTGCCGCTGCGATCTCTTGGCAAGTTTACGTTCAGTAGTTTGCCAATGATTTCTGAACGACCGGTACCGATAACAACACAACGCGGTCTGCTGCCAAATCGCGCGCAGCTGTTTTTCGAACGCAGGTATACGGGATTACGAACGGCGTCAGTAAGCTCTTCGCCACGGAGACGGCAATGTTCTAATCCATACTTATGTGAATTAAAAGCCTTGACCATTGGTCCAGCAGGCAACACTGCTGATCACTGCGCCACCGCGGGCTTATTTTTGGGAGATGGAAGGTTCAAATCCTGGCATGTCTTGTGCTTTTAGAAATCAAATTTAGATACAACGATATCTCAAATCAACTTTACTTTAGATTTTAGATTATTTATTAGATAAGTAGGTAGATAGGTAGGTAAATAGGTAGGTGGTAAGGTAGGTAGTCAGGTAGGTAGATAAGTAGGTAGATAGATATGTAGATAGGTAAATAGGTAGGCAGGTAGGTTGTTAGGTAGATAGGTATGTAATTATCTAGGTAGATAGGAAGGTAGGTAAGTAGTTAGGTTGGTAGATAGTTGGGTACGTAGGTAAGCAGTTAGGTTGGTAGATAGGTAGGTAGGTTACTTGGTTGGTAGGTGGATGTATTGATTGGTATAGAAAAAGGTAAGACGAATAGACAAACAGAAATACAACTACTATCATATTGTTTGATAGATATTTAGACAGAGAGACATACATACAGACAGACAGACAGAAATATAACTAGATATATACTTTGATTAATATTTAGACAGACAGACTGACGGACGGACGGACGAATTGATGGATGGTCGGACAGATCCATCGATCGATTGACGGATAGACACACAGCTGGACGGACAGACGGACGGATGGAGAGACGGACGGATAGACGAACAGACGGATGAACAGATGGACAGACAGAGAGATAGATAGTCAGACTGACAGATAAACCGACCGACCGACCGACCGACGGACGGACGGACGGAAGGACGGGTGGGTGGATGGGTGGATTGGATGGATGGATGGATGGATGGCTGGCTGTCTGTCTGCCTGTCTGTCTGTCTGACTGGCTGGCTGGCTGGCTGGCTGGCTGGATGGATGGATGGATGGATGGGTGGATAGATGGACAGACAGACAGACAGACAGACAGACAGGCAGGCAGGCAGGCAGGCAGGCAGACAGACAGACGGGCAGGCAGGCAGGCAGGCACGCACGCAGGTAGGTAGGTAGATAGATAGATAGATAGATAGATAGATAGATAGATAGATAGATA
Source organism: Cepaea nemoralis (assembly GCA_014155875.1). Lineage (NCBI taxonomy): Eukaryota > Metazoa > Mollusca > Gastropoda > Stylommatophora > Helicidae > Cepaea > Cepaea nemoralis. The sequence goes on along the minus strand of JACEFZ010023091.1, from coordinate 317,838 downwards.
GATAGATAGATAGATAGATAGATAGATAGATAGATAGATAGATAGATAGATAGATAGATAGATAGATAGATAGATAGATAGATAGATAGATAGATAGATAGATAGATAGATAGATAGATAGATAGATAGATAGATAGATAGATAGATAGATAGATAGATAGATAGATAGATAGATAGATAGATAGATAGATAGATAGATAGATAGATAGATAGATAGATAGATAGATAGATAGATAGATAGATAGATAGATAGATAGATAGATAGATAGATAGATAGATAGATAGATAGATAGATAGATAGATAGATAGATAGATAGATAGATAGATAGATAGATAGATGTTGCCACACATCTTCTATTAAATCTGCTATTTTCCTTTCCTAGATGCTCGTCGATGTATGTGAATGCAATTCTCCCTATGTATATACTACCGCGACTTTCATAAATTCTTATCGTAATTTCATTCTAAGTTTCCCTTAGAAGCCTCAGTGTAGAGATACCATATGGTTTCCATTTGTTTCGTGTTTTATAAAGTTCAGGGTGGACAGATGTTCCATAAACCACATTCATATGTTGCCTCAAGAAGGATGCACGTTCTCAACATTTCACTTTTAAGTGTGTGGGTGTTGTACAGTATGCTCTAAGTGAGTATGTACGTATATATGTAAGTAAGATGTTGGTACGTTGGTAGGTAGGTAGGTAGGTAGGTAGGTAAGTAAGTAAGTAAGTAAGTAAGTAAGTAAGTAAGTAAGTAAGTAAGTAAGTAAGTAAGTAATTACGTACAGAAGTAAGAAAATATATAAGTAAATGAGTAAGTACATAAGTAAGTAAGTCAAGAAATAAGTAAGTAACTTAATAAGTAAGTAGCTAAGTAAATAAGTGAAGAAGTAAGTAAGTAAATAAAAAAGGAAGTAAGTAAGTAAGTAAGTAAGTGAGTGATTAAGTAAGTAAGTAAGTAAGTAAGTAAGTGATTAAGTAAGTAAGTAAGTAAGTAAGTAAGTGAGTGAGTGATTAAGTAAGTAAGTAAGTAAGTAAGTAAGTGAGTGAGTGAGTGATTAAGTAAGTAAGTAAGTAAGTAAGTGAGTGAGTGAGTGATTAAGTAAGTAAGTAAGTAAGTAAGTAAGTAAGTAAGTAAGTGAGTGAGTGAGTGATTAAGTAAGCAAGTAAGTAAGTAAGTAAGTAAGTAAGTAAGTGAGTGATTAAGTAAGTAAGTAAGTAAGTAAGTAAGTGAGTGATTAAGTAAGTAAGTAAGTAAGTAAGTAAGTAAGTGAGTGATTAAGTAAGTAAGTAAGTAGGTAAGTAAGTAAGTGAGTGAGTGATTAAGTAAGTAAGTAAGTAAGTAAGTGAGTGAGTGATTAAGTAAGTAAGTAAGTAAGTGAGTAAGTGAGTGAGTGATTAAGTAAGTAAGTAAGTAAGTAAGTAAGTGAGTGAGTGATTAAGTAAGTAAGTTAGTTAGTTAGTAAGTAAGTAAGTAAGTAAAATGTAAGTAAGTAAAGAAGTAAGTAAGTAATACGTAGGTACATAAGTATAGAAGTAAGTAAGTAAGTAAAGAAGTTATTAAATAAGTAAATAAGTAAGTAAATAAGTAATTAAAGAATAAGTAAGTAAGTAAGCAAGTAAAGAATTAAGTAAGTAATAAGTATGTAAATGAGTAAAGAAATAAGTAAGGAAGTAAAGAAGTAAGTATGTAAGTAATTAAGTAATTAAGTAAGTAAGAAAGTAAGTAAGTAAGTAAAGATGTAAGTAAATAATTTAGTAATTAAGTAAGTAAGTAAGTAAGTAAAAAAGTAAGTAAGTAAGTAAGTAAGTAAGTAAGGCAGTCAGTCAGTCAGTAAGTAAGTAAGTAAGTAAGTAGGTAAATAAGTAAGTAAGTTTGTAAGATATGAAAGGAAATAAGTAAGTATGCAAGTTAGTAGGTTAGTAAGTAAATCAGTGGGTAAATCAGTAGGTAAGCAGTAAGTAAGTAAGCAAGTGAGTAGGTAAGTAGATAAGGAAGTAAGTAAGTAAGCAGGTAAGTAAGTAAGTAATTAGGTAAGTAAGTAGGTATAAAAGTTGATAAATAAGTAAGTAGATAAGTAAATAAGTAGGTAAGTAAGTAAGTAAGTAAGTAAGTAAGTAAGTAAGTAAGTAATTACGTACAGAAGTAAGAAAATATATAAGTAAATGAGTAAGTACATAAATAAGTAAGTCAAGAAATAAGTAAGTAACTAAATAAGTAAGTAAGTAGCTAAGTAAATAAGTGAAGAAGTAAGTAAGTAAATAAAAAAGGAAGCAAGTAAGTGAGTAAGTAAGTAAGTAAGTAAGTAAGCAAGCAAGTAAGTAAGTAAGTAAGTAAGTAAACAAGTAAGTAAGTAAGTAAGTAAGTAAGTAAGTAAGTAAACAAGTAAGTAAGTAAGTAAGTAAGTAAGTAAACAAGTAAGTAAGTAAGAAAGTAAGTAAGTAAGTAAATAAGTAAAATTTAAGTAAGTAAGTAATACGTAGGTACATAAGTATAGAAGTAAGTAAGTAAGTAAAGAAGTTATTAAATAAGTAAATAAGTAAGTAAAGAATAACTAAGTAAGTAAGTAAGTAAAGAATTAAGTAAGTAATAAGTATGTAAATAAGTAAAGAAATAAGTAAGGAAGTAAAGAAGTAAGTATGTAGGTAATTAAGTAAGTAAGTAAGTGTGGCATAATCGCTAACCACCATTATTCAGTTGACAAGAATGCAAGCCAAGAAGAGGAGAAAATATAAAACAATGGACTTTGCCAACGCAAACTGAAACCAAACCTTTAAAACTTAATGCAACATCAAAACTGAAACTGGAACAAGTGACAGATGACGTCAATTCTAGGAAACATTTCATCAGCCCAAACTCAGGAGATCATTGGATAAGAACAGACACGTGACACCGCCTCCATTCGAAAGCCCGCGTAGAATATGTTAATCGCGCACTCTTTCTACAAACTGCCTGATGAACAGACGTGAAAGCTAGTGTGACCGATTTTCAAATAGGGAAGGCAGAATGTCTGGATCCCAGGTGAGCTTGTTAATCCTTAGATTAAACTGATGACCAGATGTATCAAGTGCCAAGGAATGGTATCCAGTGTTTGTAATGTCAATTTAAATATATTATTATAAATTAAAACCTCTGAAGTGAAAAATGTTTGACTGTTCCATTCTGACGACGCAGAGCCGATTCCCGGGCAAACTGACAATCTAATACTCTTTTCGAATACTGCAATCTCTGATATTCTTAAAGATAGTTATTAACTTTAAGAAGTGTATAATAATACTACATTCTATTCTGAACAATTGTACGAAGTGATGATTCTGAGGCAATCTTGTGCATCTCATCAGAAACACTGCTAAAAATGCTATCACTATCTACAGCTAAAATGACAGTTCGTGTACTAGAATGAGTGCCTTGTTCTAAAACAGACTTATCTATGCCTATTTACGATCTAGAAAGCTGAAAGAGAAATCAAATCTTTCCTTTCTGCTTCATCTATTGAATAAATAGAGTTTGATGGAATAAATATTTATATTTGTGTCACAATTTAATTAGATAAGGGCACTTATGAACTGCATTACATCAGAAAAGTTGTGCTTCGCGGAACTCCACCACCAGAAGTTGACTTAACTCATTACTCAACATAACTTAACACACAACACCACAACACTCAACACAACAACAACAAATAATGGGAGAGGAGTTATTATACAAAGAAGAAGAAGAAGTTGGTTAATTGGGAAAACACAGAGAATCATTTATACACACTACAAAACCAATTGAGTGATAGATATGTTATAAATGTATGTCATTTATTTAAATGCATCTTGACACTTCCTCACTCTTGTCACTGTCTTACTGTACACGTCTCACTGACCCCAGGTCCAATGAGAACTTACATACAGCAGGAACCAACTGAGACAAGGAGTACACAGTGTGATAAACTCTGACCACCCCAAATTAACCCAACACTAGATTAGAGAAAAGAGGAGGGGATGGGAACTGGTTCCTACTTCAGGAATTTAGATTTCTTCCGACCTACTTCTAGAATATTGTATTGGGAAGATTATATATGTTTATGTGAATCTTACACAGTGAAATCTTGGTGGCAACCCATTGGCAACCAATGGGCATCCAACTGGCAACCAACTGGCCAACAACTAAACCAGACCACAGAGAGGAAAGAGATGAACCGCGCTTGAGATGGAGGATGACTTGGCCATGAGCAGAGTATGGGGAGGCCTTCAGAGGAGCTACACGGGCAGACCTGAAGCGGATCTATCAGTCAATGGACCCAGGCCTATCCTAATCCTCCAAATCATAAGGTTATCACTTTCTTAGAAAGAAAACACACAACACTCAGTTTTCAAGAACTGATAACTAAATATAGATTCATCATCTTCACACTTAACATGTACAACATTCAAATGTATACCATGTTTCAACTCTTATTGACATCTCATGTATTGATGCTTATTTGTTGATGGTCTGTGACATTGGTCCTATATGCATGTTTTCTAATTATCTTGTATAAACCAACATAGAAAATGAGTGTAACAGGCCAGAAGACACAGGCCCATTCAATAAATAATTAACAGTCACTGATCTTATGTTGATTATTGGTTCAACCTATCTGTGATTCACCATCTTATGTGTGTACACCAAGTTGTCAAGATCTACAGTGATTGGTTATGTGTTTAATTGTTTAAAACCAAATTAACTCATGAAGGAATATTAATTTGGGAGAGACTCAAGGTCTATCAACTGCTCAACATCCATGCTTTCTTAATATAAATCAAGCTGAGAGAATTCTCCAGACTTTCCTCAGATTTAATGAACAAAAGGGGAGCTCAAGAGCTATAAGAATCTTTGGAGAAGGGGCAGAATCCCAGTTGGTATTTATTATTCTCACCAGGGCCATAATCTATATCTCCTAGACTAAATTAAATAAGACGAGGCCTGCAGATAACTCGAGGGTCATATTTTGGGGTTATTGAAGACAGAAGAGGATGGGGCCCGACTTCTTTGATTAGAAATGGGGCATGCACCACAGTGATTTCCCACTCGCTTCAGAATATATGACAGTAAGTAAGTAAGTAAGTAAGTAAGTAAGTAAGTAAGTAAGTAAATAAGTGAAATGTAAGTAAGTAAAGAAGTAAATAAGTAATGAGTAGGTAAATTAGTAAAGAATTATTTAAGTAAAGAAGTTATGAAGTAAGTAAATAAGTAAGTAATGTCATAAATAAGTAAAGAATAAGTAAGTAAGTAAGTAAGTAAGTTAATAAGTAAGTGAGTAAGTAAGTAAAGATGTAAGTAAATAAGTTAGTAAGTAAGTAAGTAAGTAAGTAAGTAGTAAGTAGTAAGTAAGTAAGGAAGTAAGTAAGTAAGTAAGTAGGTGTAAATATCAGTAATTAAAGAAGTAAGTAAGTAATAAGTAGGTAAATTAGTAAGAAGTCTTTAAGTAAAGCAGTAGTAAGTGCCTAAGTATGTAAGTAAGTAAATTAGTAAGTAAATAAGTAAGTAAGTACGTAAGTAAGTAAGTAAGTAAGTAAGTAAAGAAGTAAGTAAGTAAGTAAGTAAAGAAGTAAGTCAGTAAGTAAGTAAATAAGTAAGTAAGTAAGTAAGTAAGTAAATAAGTAAGTAAGTAAGTAAGTAAGTAAGTAAGTAAGTAAGTAAAGAAGTAAGTAAGTAAAGAAGTAAGTAAGTGACTAAGTATGTAAGTAAGTAAATTAGTAAGTAAATAAGTAAGTAAGTAAGTAAGTAAGTAAGTAAGTAAAGAGGTAAGTAAGTAAGTAGGCAAGCAAGTAAAGAAGTAAGTCAGTCAGTCAGCAGGTAAGTAAGTAAAGAATTAAGTAAGTAGGTATGTAAGCAAGTAAAGAAGTAAGTAGGTAGACACTAGGTAGGTAGGTAGGTAGGTCAAGGACCCTTGTAGATGAATTAAGGTGTTGTGGGCAAATGATGCTTGACCATATTTGTAATGACCAGTCGGCATCTACTGCAGGCTATTGGGACTGTTATGACAGTTCGTGGCAACTTAATAACCCACCTACTGCAGGCTATTGGGGCTGTTATCACACTTCGTGGCAACTTAATAACCCACCTACTGTAGGCTATTGGGACTGTTATCACACTTCGTGGCAACTTAATAACCCACCTACTGCAGGCTATTGGGGCTGTTATCACACTTCGTGGCAACTTAATAACCCACCTACTGCAGGCTATTGGGGCTGTTATCACACTTCGTGGCAACTTAATAACCCACCTACTGCAGGCTATTGGGGCTGTTATCACTCTTCGTGGCAACTTAATAACCCACCTACGGCAGGCTATTGGGGCTGTTATCACTCTTCGTGGCAAGATAATAACCCACCTATTGCAGGGTATTGGGTCTGTTATCACTCTTCGTGGCAACTTAATAACCCACCTATTGCAGGCTATTGGGGCTGTTATCACTCTTCGTGGCAACATAATAGCCCACAAATGAGGTCACGAGAAGAAAAAAAAGAAACATAACACAACAGATAAACATCCTTAACAGCTACATAAACACTGCAAATGTAAACAATATCCGAAAAAGAACAGGCAAGAAACGACGTGGATAACAGCTACATGGCTTTAATGGGGAGGCGTTCACATCTGCCTGCTTTATTCTGAAGAAGCGGAAAATACAACGGCACGTGCCTTGCCAATGTAAGCATACCCGGTTTGTATAAATTACGCGTCTTCTGGTTGCCAAGGGAACACCATGGTCGCTCTTCTGCTCCCCAAAAAACATGAGTAGTAAGCAATAACTTGACGAAAACAGTGTAAACATAGCAAGGTTTGTGAGTATGTATGTGTGTGTGTGTTGTATGTATGAGAAAGTGTGTGTGTGTGTGTGCGTGTGCGTGTGTGTGTGCGTGTGTGTGTGTGTGTATGTGTGGAGGAACGTATATATGTCATATAATATGCTCTTCCTTATTTTTTGTCTATCCTCATCTTGCATATTATCATTTTTACGAGAGTTAAAAAAATGTGGGAGAAAAGAAGACAAAACCAACAGTGAGATACTCACCCGGCAAAGGCTTCCTCCTTCTGGAGAACAGATGGTAGGGGTAGGTACAGGAGTTCTGCAGGAAGTCGCTGATGGCCTCCACGTCCACGCTGTCCGATTCGTGCACGCTGGGAGTCTGGCTGGGCCCTGGTCCGAGTTTGCTGGTGTCTTCTGGGTTAGACATTCTGGAGGCGCACGACGACGACGGCGAGGACATAGTTGTTGATAATGCACACGATGTGGCCAATGGGGAAGATGTAACCGATGTTGCCGATGCTGAAGTTGTAATCCGTTCTTCCTTATATCCTTTGCTCATGTCTTTTGAATCGTTTGATGTATGTTTTGAATCATTTGATGTATGTTTTGAATCATATGATGTGTGTTTGGAATCTCCAAATGCATCTTTTATTTTTCTGTAAGGTCTTTCCTTTTCAAATTCTTTCGAAACGGGTTGTTCGGCAGCTACTTGTTCAAAGCGTTGTGCTTTCTCCGAAACGGAGCCAAATATGCTCTTCTTGACTTTAAAAATAGCAGGTTTTGTCTTAGATTTGTCGTCCTGAACAGTAGGTTTAGAAGCAGGTTTCAATGTCCTTGCTGTTGTGAGTTCTGAGCACGGATTTACGTTTGCAGATAGACTGTCTTGATGGTCTTTGGCAATAGGGATTGTTCTATGGAGTGTTGCAGGACGAACGGCTTGTTCATTTAGAGCTTTTTCGGAGTTTGACAGTTTTTTGGATCCCATTTGAGACTGATAAAGATCTTTGACGGCTTTGTGAGGGATTATGTTTTCTATTTCCTCGTAGCTTGGCTCTCTTCTCTGCAAACTGTAAATGGAGTTTGAGGGTGGGCATGGACTTGGAGATTTAGTTCTGGGCAAAGTGCACAGCCCTTGAACACTTGGAGATGAGTAGTAACAGTGTTGTGCAGACCCAGAAGAAGCAGCTGAAGATGGGGATAATGTGCTTGATAAACTGTGAGGAGATGATCGGAAGGGAGAGCTGCCAGGAACAGAATAATCCGAGGTCAATGGGTGAGCAGATGTTGGCATTGCTGATCTTCGCGAAATTTGGGTTGTACTGCTCAACAAAAGCTTTAGTTTCTTGAAATGGGTGTGCTACATACTGCTTTGAGCGCGATCGTGGACTGGTAAGATTGTCGTAGTAAGCATAAAGACCAGATTGTCTGGCCTCACTTTGGAGATTAGGATCTGATCCTGAAAGCGGTTGTTCAAATTGGGACATGATGGCCGATGGGAGATGAGGCGTTGAGTAGTGTCCATGCAAGCTCTGGTAGGCCTCGTGGAATCTTTTAGTGTTACGGTCACTTGCTAGGGGGTTTAAATAATCCGCTGTGCCCCTCTCTGTAGGCGACGTGGTGGAGGAGAGGTGGATGCTGCTGTCGCTTGAGCTGGGTAGAGGAGTTATAATGTTGGAGTATGGGCCTCGGTACGGAGACGATGAGACAGGTTGTGTGTAGTGAGGTGCGTTCTGCTGGGGCATTCCCAGTTCTCTCCGCAACTGCTGGTGGTAGTTCATGGTAGCTGCTAGACCATGAGACTTTCTCTGCTGGTGATAAGCAAAGTCTTTGTTGTCTTGTCTGTGGCTTTTGGACCTTAGGTCAGCAACGTTGGTGTTGTCATAATGTGAAGATACATCTGAAAATAATCGGTCGTCAGAAGGTGAATCGAGGTAATGCGACTGGTATTCTCTGCCATACGCTGGTATTTTTGAATCCGAGTGCGTTGAGCCTGTTGTGTCTGAATTAGCCTCTTCAGTCAGGTGGTGATGACTGATAGGACTTAAACTTTGGCTTCGGTCATTTAGCCTCTTTAAAATGTCACACTGCACGCCTAAAGGTCTATCATACAATGCCGTGTTAGAATATCCTTCAACGGGCGACCCGTACTCGTCTCGTGACTGCCCGTCATGATGTCGATTTGGAGTTGAGGTATAAAATGGCATGTTATTCTGGGGAAAACTGGTATATTCGTAAATATGATCGTCTTCTATAGTTTCCGGACTAGCCATTATGTGTGACCAGTCCTTATCAATATAACTCCGTTCATACCGTGAAGCTTCCTTTGCAGGTTCTCTCGTGGAAGTATAGGAAGGTTGGGAGTCAGCAGTCCACAAAGATGAGGCAGCTTTATGCTGGCTTGGTACATCCATACTGCGTACTCCTCGCATGTCAGCATGAGGACGTGGCTGTATATCTCTGTCGAAATGATGCCCATATTGGCCTCTGTTGGTAAAATGTGTGTCTCCTGCCATACTGCTACCTTTCGTAGACTTGTTAAGCCCGTAATAGCCACTGGGTTCCACAGATCTGGCCCTCTCGTGTCCTTGATGCCTAACGGGTTCTGCTTTGTGTTTGCTATAATAGAAATGTCCAGGTACTTCTGAAGATTTGGGTTGACCGTGTCCCACATATTCGTGTCTGTCTTTGCCTTCCAAAGCCGTTGCTGATCTGTTTCCATAGAATCCTGCCTCTTTTAGAGTCTCTGTTGGTTTTGATTTGCCATAACCAAAATGTTCAGATGATACATGAGCGTCTGGCGTTTTGGGCTTATTGAATCCATAATATCCAGATTGTTTATCATATCCATACCTCCCTGGATTAGAATCTGGCGGTTTGTTAAATCCAAAATATCCTCCCGATGGTTTGCTACTGTGGCCTTGATTTGAGAAAGCTCGGCTGGTTGTTGGGTTGTCAGGGGATCTCGTTTGTGTTTTATGAACAGCGCTGATCTGGGTCGCGTAGAGGCTCAAGTCATCGTAAGGGTTGTGAGCCAAGGGCGTTCTGTCTTCGTCGAAACAAAATGAAGACGAAGCCCCGGAAGTGTGACTGGGGGGATGAGCATGTCCTTTAGAAGAAGAGCTTGTCTGTGACGTTGGCGGAGTTGCTAAATTTTTGGCAATATCCGAAGGTCGAGGGATTGTTGAACTGTGTCCATCTTTCTCTTTGCTGGCCTTTTTGCGAGTCTTTGACGAAAACATTATTCCAAGTTTGTAAACAAGCACTGACTAATTTTATTTTTATGCGATCTCGATTTGTGAAGACAACACAAATTAGAAGAATTCATAATGCAAGAATCCGTGCTGCGGATTATATTTCAGAATTAAAAACGGCACATTTGGTTTCAAATTTGCTTATAGTTTTGTCTTTCTTAGTTCTCGTGAATCAAATTTATAGAAACTGTGTTACAAAGAATCTTTACTACGGATTATATTTATGAATTAAAACGAGACATTATATTTCAAATATTGTTTTTGTTATCTTTCTTAGTTCTCATGAATCAAATTTATTAAAACGGTGTTACAAGTAAAGAATAAATTCCGCAAAAAATCTGTTTCCTGAAGAAGTGTCAACACATAGAACTCCATATTTCTATACGAAAATATAAACAATACTAGATCGAGCATTTAATACATTTGTGGAAATAAATGGGAAATAAACTTCGCACAAAATTTAGCATATTTATCTCCAACGATGAATCAGAACTACGTGTGGATCAAACAAACCAAGGACTTAATAGATTCAGTAACAAACAATAAGTAGGACTGGACCAAGCAAAAATGGGTGGCTGAAAATGGGAAGTAGGAGTGTATGACAGTTATGATTTAAAAGTTGTTAATATGATAGCAGACAAGTTTTATTATATACTAAATCGAAGGGAGTTGCATAGGGAAAACTACTGTATTGATATTTTAACAATAGCCTGGATTATGTGTGTGTGTGTGTGTGTGTGTGTGTGTGTGTGTGTGTTTGTGTATGAGTATGTGTGTGTTTTTGTGTGTGCGACAATGTGTATATGTTTGTGAGTGTGTATATTGTATGTGAGAATGTGTATATATTTGTGAATATGCATATGTGTGTGTATATGTGTGTGAGTGTGTGTATTTGAGTTAATGAATATGTGTGTGTGTGTGTGTGTGTGTGTGTGTGAGTTAATGAATGTATGTGTGTGTGTGTTAATGAATGTGTGTGTGTCAATATGTGTATGTGTGTGAGTGTGAATGCGATGTTTGTGTGAATGTGTGCGTGTGCGAGTGTGAGAGAGTGTGTGATTGTGTGTGAGTGTGTGTGTGTGTTTGTGTGTGTAATAATTGTCTGGTACATGAGCAGTTTAAAATGTAAATGAGCAGTAACTGTGTGTACGTTTAAAGTGTATGTGACTGTGTGTGCTCATAATGTGACCGTGTGAGTCTGAGCTTGTGAGTGAGTGTAAAGGTGTGTGTGAATTTCCTTCCTTCGCTTTACAACGCGCAGTCCATTGTGAGCACGATATGACCGGTGAATTACTCACACTGGCACAGGTAAACTCAGTTTGGCAACTTTAGAAAAAGCGCGTATTTGTTTTGTGATTAAAAATACCCCTCTCTACTTCTCTCTCTCTCTCTCTCTCTCTCTCTCTCTCTCTCTCTCTCTCTCTCTCTCTCTCTCTCTCTCCTCTCCCCCCCTCTCTCTCTATCTCGCTTATAAACACTCTCTTTCCCCTTCTGCCTCTCTCTGTCTCTCGATTTGTCACTCCCCTTCTTCATCCTCGTGTCCGTCTCTCTCCCCCGCTCTCTCTCTCTCTCTTTCTCTCCCTCCCTCTCTGCCCTCTCTCTTGCTCTTTCTCTCGTTCTTTCTCTCTCTCTCTCTTCCCTCTCTCTCTCTCGCTCTCTTTCGTTTTCTCTCTCTCTCTCTTCACTCCCTCTCTATCACTCTTCTCTCTCCCGTCTCCCTCTGTCCCTGTCTCCCTGGCTGCCTCTCACTCTTCCTCTCTCTCGTTTCTTCTTTCTCCCTCTCTCTCTCTCTCTCTCTCTCTCTCTCTCTCTCTCTCTCTCGCTCTCTCTTCCTCCCCTACCCAAACCCGCCCCTAAGGTTAACACAAGCGTTTGCCACAGGATAACGGCAACAGATAGCCAATGACTAAACAAGCAACTTGCGACATGCCTCTGTTGTTGGACGAAGACTTGAAATAAATCACGCAGATGAGGTTAGCGATTTCCATGTTACACATCTTATCTTTCTAATCCCCTGTCTAATCCCACTGTCTAATCCCACTGTCTAATCTAGCTATCTAATCCCGCTGTCTAATCCCGCTGTCTAATCCCACTGTCCAATCCCGCTCTCTAACCCTACTGTCTAATCCCGCTGTCTAATCCCTCTGTCCAATCCCGCTCTCTAATTCCACTCTCTAATCCCGCTCTCTAACCCCACTGTCTAATCCCACCCTCTAATCCCACTGTCTAATCCCACTCTCTAATCCCACTGTCTAATCCCGCTGTCTAATCCCGCTGTCTAATCCCGCTGTCTAATCCCACTCCCTAACCCCACTCCCTAATCCCACTCTCTAATCCCACTCTCTAATCCCGCTCTCTAAATTTTCTCTCTAATCCCATTCTCTAATTTCGCCCTTTAATCCATTCTCTAACCCCACTCTCTAATCCCACTCTCTAATTCCACTCTCTATTCCACTCTCTAATCCCGTTCTTTAATCCCACTCCATAATCCTACTCTATAATCCCGCCCTCTAATCCCACTTTCTAATCCCACTTTCTAATCCCACTTTCTAATCCCGCTCTTTAATCCCACTCCCTAATCCCACTCCCTAATCCCGCTCTCTAATCCCAGTCTCTAATCCCACTCATTAATCCCACTATCTAATCCCACTATCTAATCCCACTCTCTAATCCCACTCTCTAATCCCGCTCTATAATCCCAATCTCTGATCCCACTCTCTAATCCCGCCCTCTAATCCCACTCTCTAATCCAACTCTCTAATCCCACTCTCTAATCCCGCCCTCTAATCCCAATCTCTGATCCCACTTTCTAATCCCGCTCGCTAATGCAGAAACAGTTCTCCATATATGGGTCTGTGATGTGATAGCGCCATCGTTTTGTAGGCAGAGATGCACAGAGGAATACGTAGCCAGTCTTTCCCTCACTTTCGTAGGTGACGAGCCCCGGTGTCGAAGCAATTACCTAAATCACCATTATCTTGTAGTAGGTCCTTTGCGGAACATCGCGCTCGTCACGTCGCTGTAATCAATTCGCTCTCGTCACGTCGTTCTTATCACGGCGCTCTCATCACGTCGTTCTGATCACGTCTCTCTCATTGCATCGCTCTCATCACATCATTCTCATCACGTCACTCTAATCACGTCGCTCTCGTCACGTCGCTCTCATCACGTCGCTCTCAGTATGTCGCTCTCATCACGTCGCTCTCATCACGTCGCTCTCATCACCTCGCTCTCATCACGTCGCTCTCATCACGGCACTCTCATCATGTCGCTTCCAGTATGTCGCTCTCATCGCGTCGCTTTCTGCATATCGCTCTCATCAAATCGCTCTCATCACGTCGTTCTCATCACGGCACTTCGAAAACCCTCTTCATCTCTGGCCATGTCTTCCGCCCCTTCCACCCTCATGCACAAGGCGTCTGCAACGTCCGGTGTCCGTCTGGTCGAACCTTGCCTCTCTCTCTCCAGCAACCTTGCCTTACATCACCGTCGCTTCGACAACACTATGACGTTACAAATGGCCAAAGTATTCCAGTTTCCGAGACACTATATTGTTTATGAGCCAGTTTTCTTCTTTGTTCAGATCTTGTAGAAGTTTTGCATTTTTCTTCTTCTGGGTCCTAGGTCATCATCATCATGTGCCATGCCGTGTAAGTGTGGGAGGCCATGCTTCACCATCTCACACGATCACCAGAGTCGTGGATCAGCTCTATGTTTTTGTCTCGACCATGTCATGTTTCAACATCTCACACGATCACCAGAGTCGTGGATCAGCTCTGTGTTCTTGTCTCGGCCATGCCATGTCTTTCCCGATCTCCATTCTGTCTATTCAGATTGTATAATGGAATGGCCATGTTTCAGTGTACGGCGTTATGAGGCTTATTGAGTATGTCGTTGAATAAAAAGTCAACAATTATTTAGCACTTTTTGAGGCCTTCTGGATATGTGATGGTAAAGTGAGTAAAGGATCTTATTACAAGCCTCAAGATGCATCAGACATGCATTGATAGACCGATAATTTAAGATCAATCGGTACACGATGGGTTTTGATACGCTCCTGGGAGTAGGAGAGTCCGGCACTTTAATAGCTGGGCCATGTACTAGCTTCTGTATCATGTATCACGTGGATTCTTCCTAAGTCGGAGAGTATCTGCCGGCACGACGAGGAACCACCAGTCTGCACACCAATAAGCCAGACATGGCACAATGGATACTCACGCAAACCTCAGGTCCTGTATGACATCACACTGATGTTGGACAACAGGATGTCTTCATCCGACATACAGGACTTCGTGCTTGAGTTCACAGCCAGATATCGCAAGCAAGCAAGCAAGCATCTATCACGTATTTTAACAACAATGGAAGGTACATCTATAACAGACAGGGCCGTGCCGTGCTATGATACAGAGAGGCGGCCGCATCAGGCGGCACCGTAAGGGGGCGGCATAAGCAGCGAAGGAGGGACGGCATTTCGAAGACTTGCATCATTAAGGGGCGGCATTTCGAAGACTTGTAGTATACTGAGAAAAGCTACCGCACGACGCCTGATAACAGATTCTGCTTTTGGGGTGTGAAATATTCGTTCTTCACATATTCTAGGCCATGACATAATAAGGGGGAAATGGCCAGTTCCCTTGCTCGCCGTCTTTCCTGCCGAGACACTACCAAGAGCATTGTCTCGTAGCCATTTTTTTATCAGCCTAGATAGACCTCCAGAACCGTACTGGTCGGGAAAATAAAATAATAATCATACTTCTGCTGGAAATTGAATCTGGGCCAATGTGTTGGGAGACAAGCACACTAACTAATATACTGCAGCGGTTGCCCCAGTTGCAAAAACTAGGCGAAACTCCCAGAAATGTGCAAAACTATATCAAATGTACTCTTTACGCGAGATTTCCAAGAGGCCTTCACCTTTAACCTTTCACTTTTAACCACCCTGTCAACTTCCGGTGTGCGTGTGAGGTGCACATGTGGCATCATAAAATTCCGTACAGGAAATTGACGCTAAACAAAGACGAAATATTTACATTGTGTTTCATCAAAGAACACCCGGTAGTTTGTGTTCATATAACACAGGTTATTGGCCGTTTGACAACGCACATTTTGTATTAATAGGATGCCAACATGTTCTCGTGTAATATAGTTACTATAATCCATCTGTGTCTGAGGAGTCTCCGTGGCGAAGTGTCAAGCCGCCTGCCTCGGGATCCGAAGGTTGCGGGTTCGAATCCGGGCCGTGTCCTTCGGCTCACGAGTGCATTTATTTCCGAGACTCCTGTGGGTCGTCGTGGAGCCAAGGAGTTCGTGCTTTGTGCGACGCTTTCCGCGCTAAGGAAAGAGGCTGAGCCATATGGGACAACCCGGTGCAATGAAGTCGACCCCGTCGACTTCTAAGCGACTTTTAATCCATCTGTGTCTGCCTTTAAAGTAACAGTATAATAATGTGAATAATACATACACGTGTTATTACTTCTTCTGTACTAGACTGATTTTTACGTGTGGATTAGCTTACCATATTACCTTCGTCTCTCGCCAACAGGCGAACCCACTCCGACTTCAGAGGTATTTTGTAACTTACATCCCCGAGTCAAGGATGAGGAGTCAAGATTCTAGTCTAGCTGACCAGCTGGTGTAAGGGTTGAACCCACTACCTCGGCATCAACACACCGAATCTTTAAGAACGAGCTCTCTTATCCGGTCGGTCAATTTGGCATCTTCTAGTTCTTTTTGTACTGAGTAGAACGGATATCTATAGTTTATATAATGAAGACCCAGGTAATAAGTTGCACAATTTATTGTCTGGCATACAGCACACATTCCACAGTACTTTTAATTGTCTATTTCGGCTTGAGGGATCTATGATTTTGCTTTATTATGTGTTGTGTGACTTCTCCAGCTTGCAGCTAACGAAATGTAACGAAACATGCCAGCCATAAATTGTGCAAGCTATTGTTTGTGTCTTCAATATTCAAATTCACTAGGGGAAAGTATAGTTTGTGGATATCTAGGTGCCTCATTATATTTCCGTGGCCAGTTAAGTGAAGGCTGCAATAAATGCATTTCTTTTTGGTATATATCTTCGATCAAACAGTTTGCATATCGTATCGTGTAAACGGAACGTTGTTTCTATTTACAATTATTGAAATTACCACTTTATAAATGCCAGTATTCTTTCCGGAACACCATGTTTTAATTTCATTTGAATTAAGACAATGTAAAAGAAGTATACATTACAGAGCACACAAGACAAGGCAATGATTATAAGCCAAATATACTTGAGAACACGTTACCTCGACGACAGCGCCTCGATATATGACTATTAGATATCTCAACCTTTATTCACATACTTTCTAACTCGACCACGGCGCCTCGACAAACGACATCTACATATTATCTATTGTTGATTGTGCCTTCTAACGGCACATTCCTGCGCGTATAACATTTATTTATATGCCTTCACAAACACTAAAACACGTAAGATGTAACATAACATGCAAACTTCCTCACTCTTTTTCCTTAAAAACCCGAGGTACCCGTTTTACGAAACTGGACAATAATCACCTCCCGGCCACGAATCGAACCTCCAATACCTTACTGACAATTCAAAGTGCTATCCGCTATATCACAACAACCACATTATAATAAGAAGGCGACAAGAACTACGCCTTACTCCAACATTCTCCGCTATAAGGAACAGCTGACTCATCAGACAGTGATAACGATGTGGACTGAATCACTCCTGGCATGATTCCACTAAGCGATCAGCTACACAATAACTCCTGCATTCTAACAGTTTATCTTCCTCTCCCTTTTCCTCGTTCATCTTCCGTGGTGTATGTGCCACACCTGGTTATGCACCTGATAGCTCAGTGTGTCAACTTCCAGCATGCATCTGTGTCAGGTTTGTGTCCTCTAGACAGACTCCACCCAGGATAATGGGATCTATCTTCTTGTGGGTCGGTGTTCCCACCCCCCTCCCACCTAACAATTTCCCAACACAGCGGTAGGGCGCCCTACTCTTTGCGATTTTCATTTCTAGCTAGATTTTTATTGTGCACAGCTTGCACACGTGATCTCCTGTTTTTTTTTTTTTTCGCCCTTAATCGAGAAGTCTAGGTATCCGAGCTCACTACCCAAGAGATCAAGGAGGCGCGTGGCACCGTTAGAAACTATTGGTTCTTGTAAACATTCACAATCAGATGGTATTGAACACTTGAACTGATTACACCAGAGTTTGCGTTAAATTATAATCACTTCATGGCCAAAAGGATAAGAGAGCTCGCTTTTAAAATGCATGTGTGCTGATGATGAGCTAGTGGGTTCAACCCCCACACGGTAGGTCAGTTGGACTAAAATGTTGACTTCTCGTCCTTGACTTGGAAACGTACATGATGGTTCGCCTGATGGCGATCAGCCCAGTGCACTAGAAGTCGTAGCACATGAACTACACTTGAGTGAACGAAAAACAAAACAAAAAACCCTCACTTTGTATTCTCTTAGCGAATTTAACCACAGAAGCCACAAACAATACATTTATAATCATTTCGTTTTTCAATTATAATTGCCTTCTTCTAATTGTCATTCCCCAGGAAGCATTGACTCACCATCAACTCCTCACCATAATCCTTCCAATTGTATGTCATCTCCAGCAGTTACATCCACGTCCATCCAATAGTAATCATCTGTGTCTCTAAATATCTTCTGGTTGTGTTTTCATAATGCCTTTGCCATGAGGGCTAAAAAGGGACCAGATGTTCTGGTTATACTTTTATAATGTTCTCTCACTGTATGTCCCTGTTCAGCATTCTTTGCTCATGTGACGAGAAGAGAGGTATTGGAGAATATCGCGACAAATGGAAAGGTAAGTGGGAAAAGAGGCAGAGGCAGACCAAGACACATGACGCTGGATTGACTGAGACGGTGGATTATAGGAATATTATCAGCAGAGTTGATCCAGAGCATGAAGGACCGAGATCTATGGAAAGACATTATCATCTACACCAGCTGGCAAGGCACATGATGATGATGATGATGATGATGATGATGATGATGATGATGATGATGATGATGATGATGATGATGATGATGTACAGCGCCACGGCATATTGTGTTTAGTTCTCTCCATGAGCTACGCACTAGTGATTTTGTCATCACACTTCAGTCCTATTTTGTGCAATCACAAATTAACGAATGCGATGACTACTCCAAAATCAACCGCTGATTAGTTGGTTAAAAATAAACCGGTTGCCATAGCGACACGGTTCATTGCTTGCACCATTCAGTAGTCTTTTAGCTCACTACACATCAACCTACAGTCGCATTTGTTCATTGGTTCACGAATGACGAACGAATAAATACGGACACGTAATTGTTGTTCATTAGTAAATGTTAGAGTGACTCTCCGTGTTTCAGATCTCTACAACAGTAATGGCTTGACACCGGAGTTAACTATTCTAAGTATGTCACTGTTGAGGGGGGGGGGGGGGGTAATCTTCGTGGGTGGCTAAGTGTTTAAGCCATCCTGCCTCCCGCTCTGGAGACTTTGGGTTCGATTCTGGCCTACGTCTTTTGGCCCACGAGTGCAAATTTTCTCATTTTCTCGGAGACCCCTGGGGTCGTCACTGGAGCAATAGAGTTCGTGTTTTGTTCGACGGTTCTGGCAGATCGCCATGCAGAAAGAGACTGAGTCTTATGGGATAAAACCCGTCGCAATGCGATCGACCCGCTCGCCTGTAAATCGCCATTACAGCGCTGTAAGTGTGGTGTTAGATCTAACAGATTCAGTGCTAAACAAAAAAGTAGGTTCGGATTAAAGAAAAATGGATGGACAAAAAACAGGAAGTACGGGCGTGTCACATTTTGACTTAAAGTTGTTAATGTGGTAGTAGACATGTATTATAGCGCAATGTCAACATTTCGGTGATATAAAAGATCATGGAAGACATGGGAAGTCGCTTGAGACGATCAATCATCCCATGGAATTAAATCAGTTAATTTATGGGTGTTTTTAATTCTACAGTTTCTAACGCTGTGAAACCCCGTGTTTAATTTAGTTTAATTCTTATTTTAATGTCTCTGTCTCTTCCACCGGTTCTGTGCCTTAAAGCCAGTGAACGTGTTCCACAATTCCCCGACACACAGAGTCGAGGGCTCGAAATCTGCTGTAGGCGATTTGGAAGCAGACCGCGCTAATTTCGATGGAATGGGCTCTAATCGTTCAAAAATCAATGGCAAACTACTGAAAGTAAAAGTGCCCATATCAATGGAAGAGGAGAAATAGAGAAACACCAACAGCCAATAAAGGCCGGGGTTGATTGTAACGTCTTGTAAAGGACTTGCAACTAAATTTATTCTTATACGTTCCACCATCTTTACAACATTCTTAACCTGAATACGTCTATGATTCCGCGTCTTGAAGTGAGGTTTTACCAAGGGAGATCGAATTATTATTTCTTGAATTAGTCCAATCATCTTGTCTTAATTCGCACTTGCCTTTCAATGTAAGGGTAGAGAACCTTCTCCAGATTCCTCTCAAAGATCACACGAGTTGTCCTTGCTTGTGTCTTATCAGTGCGTGCTTGGTGAATTTCTGAAGCTGCAATCTATCATTTTCTTCGCCAACTTCTGGCTCCTTGTACACTCTCTTGTGGGTATATTATCAGTAGTTGATTGGGTATATTTTTCATGATGGCCACAGAACTATATTCAGTGGCTCTTGATGAATTCGATGTATGGATGTACCATGTATCTTTCTGATGCAGTCGTTCGCCTTCTGTCTCATCTGAAAACCCTGGCAGCCTGGTTCACGTAATATATCGTACAGATGATAGGTTCTAATTGTTATTTTAAATGTTTGTACGCTTACATACATCTATAGAGACCTCAATGACTTGGAAATAGGGTATTTCCTCAAATTTAAAAGGGGGGTTCTAAAGGCAAGAGGTAGGTCGGCATGGCCGAATGGAAAAGAAAGCGTGTTCTTAAATATCGGGTGTGCTGATGCCGAGGTAAGGTGTTCAACCCCTATACCGGACAGCTGGACTAAAATGTTGACCTATCGTCCTTAACTTCATCATAATCATCAAGCTGGCGCAGGCGTTCACGACTCTCCATAGATCTCAGTCTTTGGTTTTCTGGATCAACTCTGCTGCTGATATTCCTCCATGACACCGTCTCAGCCCATCCAGCATCATTTCTCTTGGTCTGCGTCTGCCTCTCTTCCTTTCGATCTTTCCAGTTGTCATGATGTTCTTTAATGCCTCTCTTCTCATCACATGGCCAAAGAAAGCTGTTTGTCTCTTTC